>CM035432.1:52700890-52985890 GCA_020310875.1 Ceratopteris richardii | reverse complement strand
TCCACCAAAATATCAGCCAAGTACTTTGGAACATGTATTAAGTCAAGATAGACTAGTTGCGAAATGACTAGCTCCTAAAACTTGCTATTTTTGGACATACACCTGCTGGAAAAAATGAACAGTGCTCTCAACCTGGAAGGAATTAGAAACATTCCTTTTGGGCATAGCAAATAGACTTGGCAAGCTTCCCAATCCAAGTTAAAACACTTCAAATGATGGACTGAGCACTGAGAACAAGTTTCATCAATTTCTCGAACATGCCCACCATTCTCGGGGCTCTGTAGAGATAGAATAGTGAGCAGTAAATTGCAGATATCTTCAACACTATTAGTCCAATGACCTTGAAAACATACATGTAGAACGTAGACAGTATGGGCTATCCAACGCAAGTTAAATCACTGAAAAAGGATCAGGACAACTCGAGATATGACGTTCTGAAGGTACTGCTTTGAGTGAGTATAGCCGAGAACAAAACAGAGAAGTAGATAATGACAAATGTATAGATTCACATATGATTAGAACCACATTGGCAATGAATCTTTGCACAATGGGAGTAGAATGATAGAGCTATGGAGTAAGCTCTTCAATCTCTACAAAATGACATGAAGTGGTCACGTACAAGGCTTGCTAATCGCCTCTTCCTTCTTTCTCTTTTTGTAGCTATTCTTGGAGGGAGTTTTGAATTCGAATTCGAATGGCTCCACCTAAAAGTGATCCCCAAAGTTAGGAGATATTCCCTCAGCTCAAAAATTCGTGATTTTGGTAGTTAGAGCCACGAAATTGCTTTTACATCATGCATGAGGTAAGCCATCCTTTTCCTTTTTCTTTTTTCAATTACAAGAGATAAAAATGAACTCTTTTACAAGAGGTGTTCACATGACTACTCATGTGACTTACAAATGAGGATGATATTAAATATATCAAGCATGTAGGCTTGGGTAAAATGCACCAACAGCTCCCCCTCAAGCCTAACATGCTTGACCTTCAAATAAGTCTTCAATTGTCCTTGATTTCCTGCAAGCCAATCATCAACTTGAATCTACTTAATTTTGTACCATCAAGAGCTTTAGTCAACATGTCGGCACATTGCATATCTGTAGAGACATAGGATAGTTGAATATCCTTGCTCATTAGCTTCTCCCTTACATAATGGTAGTGGACTTCAATATGCTTGGTTCTAGCATGGTATACCGGATTAGCTGCTAGATGTAGTGAGCTTGTGTTGTCACCAAAAATATGAGGTGTTGAAGAATGAAGTCCAAGATCTGTGTACAAAGATTTTAACCACATGATTTCTTGAGTTGCATGAGACAAACCTCTATATTCTGCTTCAGTAGAAGATAATGCCACGGTTGGTTGCTTCTTCGATGACCAAGAAATGATTTTTGAACCTGCAAATGATATATACCCTGATGTGCTTCTTCTATCATCTTTAGATCCGGCCCAATCTGCATCTGAGTAGGCCTTTAGCTCAATATCTAAAGTATATGAATAGAACAAACCTTCATTCATGGTCCCCTTTAGGTACTTGAGGACTCTCTTGGCCGCTTCCATATGTGGTCTTCTCGGCCTATGCATAAACTGACTCGATATGCTAACACTATAGCATACATCCACCCTTGTGAGTGTTGCATAGTTCAAACTTCCAACCAAGCTTTGATAGCTTGTGATGTCTTCAATTGGCTCTCCTTCATAAGCACTAAGCTTATGATTTTGCTCCATAGGTGTACCTGCACACTTGGTATTTTCCATCTTGAACTTGACGAGCATGTCATGGACATACTTCCTTTGTGTGATGTATATACCTGAATCTGTGTAGATCAACTCCAATCCAAGAAAATAAGTGAGTGGTCTGAGGTCACTTATTTTGAACTCCTCCTTCATTTGACTCTTTACCTGTTTGATTCCTTCAAGATCATTGCCTGTGATAATAATATCATCAACATACACACATAAATAGATCACTTCAGATCCATTCCTCTTTATGAACAAAGAGGTATCCGCCTTGCTAGCTTTGAATCCTTGGTCCTCCAAATAAGTCACCAATCTGAAATTCCAAGCTCTTGGAGCTTGCTTCAATCCATACAAAGCTTTCTTTAGTTTGCATACATAGTTAGGATGATGTGCATCCTCTTATCCAGGAGGTTGTGCCATATACACTTCCTCAGAAATCCATCCATTCAAGAAAGCATTCTTTACATCAAGTTGATAAAGATTCCAATTTCTAGATGCAGCAAGACTAATGAGAACCCTAATTGTAGGCATTTTTGCAACATGAGAGAAAGTCTCCTCATAATCAATACCATGGGTTTGAGCAAACCCTTTAGCAACTAACCTTGCTTTGTGTCTATTAGTATACTTCCATCTGGATTCCTCTTGATTTTGTATATCCATCGAGATCGGATTATCTTCATAGATGGCTTGTTAGGTAGAAGCTCCCAAGTGTCATTCTCCTTCAAGGCTTCCATTTCTTCATCCATTGCATCTCTCCAAGCTTTCTTGCTTTGTGCTTCTTCAAATGTGGTAGGTTCTTCATTGGTTGAATCCTTTGCAATGTAGATTGAGTGCTTGGTGACCAAAGAAGTATCATAGCCAAACCTCTCGGGTTTCTTCTTCTCCCTTGAAGACCTTCTAAGTGGTTGATGTGAGCTCTCGGGTCCATATGTAGCATCCTGCATCTTTGCTTTTCCTTTGTTCTTCCATAGCTTTAGTCTTTCCAAGTCTTCTAGGTCAATCTCCGAATCACTTTCTTCAATCTGCTTTGGCTCCTTTGGTTGAAGTGATGGAAAATCTTCATCCAAGTCATAAGGCAGCTTCACTTTCGTGTCATCATCAAACCATGATTTGTTTTCATCAAAAATTACATCTCTACTCATAGAAAATCCTTTATTGGTTGGATTGTACAATCTATATCCTTTTTGGTTTTGATCATAACCAATGAATACACACTTCTCTGCCTTGGGATCCAATTTCCGTCTTACTTGAGAAGGAATGTGAGCATAGGCTAAGCATCCTAAGATTTTGCAGTGCTCTAGACTAGGTCTTCTTGCATTCCACACTTCATATGGAGTGGTTCCATCTAGTGACTTAGATGGAAGTCTATTTATGAGATATGTGGCTGTAGACACAACCTCTGCCCATAGGTAGTTGGGTAATCCCTTTTCGTTGAGCATGGACCTTGCAGCTTCGACAATAGCTCTGTTCCTCCTCTCTGCTACACCATTGAGTTCGGGTGTATACCTTGTATTGACTTCCCTTTTAATGCCTCTTTCATGCAAGAAGGCATCAAATTCAGAAGAGAAGTATTCTCCTTCACCATCTGATCTGAGTCGTTTCAAAGTCCTACCTGTTTGGTTTTCAACAAGAGCAATATACTTCTTAAAGCAATTAAACACTTCATCCTTGTGCTTCATGAAAAATAGAATGGTCCACCTGCTACAATCATCTATGAAAGACACATAATATCTTGAGCCTTATATAGATGGCTCCTTTCTTGGACCCCACACATCCGTGTGCACTAGATCCAAAGGATTTTGATACATATATCCTTTCTTATTGAAAGGTTGTCTATGAGCCTTGCCGAGTTGACAAGCTTCACACTTATAAATCATGTGTTGCCTTGTGATATTAGGCAAACCAAGTACACTTTGGTACCTGCAAATCTGTTTGAGTGTCCTCTCACCAATGTGAGCAAGCCTTTTGTGCCATATCTCCAACTCTGTAAGAGTTTGAGATCCATAGCTAAACAAAGCTATGTTCTTTGTATCTTCCACTTCAAAAGTGAAAAGCCTTCCTGTCTTTTCTCCTTTGGCAATCCTTCGAAAGCCTTTCCTTGGGTCTTCAACATATGCTCCAAATCGATTGAATCTAACCTGCAATCCTTTTTCAACAATCTGTCCAACACTTATTAAATTTTTGGTAATTGTAGGGACATACAAGACTTTGCTTAAGAGGTTCATATTCCCATCTGATGTCTTCACATTACCTATCTTCTCCACTGAGTGCTTTGTGTCATCTCCTGTCTGCACTTCATGCTTGTTATGAGGATCTTCCAAATCAGAAAGTAAAGCCACATTTCCTGCTACATGGTTCAAGCATCCCGAATCAATGTAAAATATGTGATCATCATCCTTACCCTTCTTCGCTGATAGATTCATAATGAATAATGAATCTTCTTGACTTTGGTCCTCTGCATAGTTATTGTAATCTCTTCTTCCTCTATGGCCACTTTGATAGTTGTTGTTGTTGTTGTAATTGTTGTTGTAGTAGTTGTTGTTGTTTTAGCCTCCATTGTATCTACCTCTATTTGATCCATAGCCACCTCTATTGAATCCTCTTCCTCTTGAGTTCCTCGGGTTCCTGAAACATTCTTCAGTAGTATGGTTAGATAAGCCACATATGTTGCAAGGTTGAGATGATTGGAATCTCCCCCTGCCTTGCTTTCCACCTCTGCATCTTCCTTTAGCTCTTCCTCTACCTGCGAAGTTTGCTTGGAAATACCTACCTTCATCTTCATTCTTCCTATTCTTTGACTTGTCCTTAACCTTAGCTTTATCAGAGTATAAGGCAGAAGTTTGATTACCCCTTGAGGACTCACCACCTTTGCTAATCTTTGCTTCATGAGTGAAGAGTTGGCCCATGAGTGTGTTGAGGTCGGGTACATGCATATCCATGTATAAATCCATGGTTGTTGTGAATGACTCCCACTTGTCGTCTGCTTTGATTCCATTCATGATTTGTTTTATGATTTGCTCCTCTTCAATTACCTCTCCAATGCTTCCAAGTTGGTCGGAAATCTCGTTCATCTTTGTGCCATAATGAGTCACATTTTGCTTCGGGCTTTTCTTCATTGTTGTGAACTCCATCCACAATTGGTTCTTCCTTGCTCGAGTGTTGGAAGAGAAGAAAGAAGCAAGTGCATTCCAGGTCTCTCTTGATGTCTTGCATCCCTTGACATGAGGTGAAAGAAAATCAGAGATTGAGTTTAGAATATAGGACCTTGCAAGTGCATCCTTCGAACACCAATTCGAAAGTCCTTCCACTTCTTCATGTGATGGTTGCCCTTTGTTCCTCATGGTTGGCATTGCTTCATCTCCGGATATGAATCCATATAGATTCCTCCCTTGAAGGTAAGCCTCCATCCTTAGAGACCATGCCGGGTAGTTGTTTCGATCCAATTTATCAATTGTTGATGGAAATCGATCTCCCATGTTGCTTGACTATGCTCTGATACCACTGTGAAGAGAGATGGTGGATGCAATCCAAAGATGAGTAGGTGCTGCTATCACTAGCTTCACACCAGCCAACTGAGACTTTAGAGTTGATTAGTAGACCCTTTAAGCTTCCTAAATCCACCAAAATATCAGCCAAGTACTTTGGAACATGTATCCTAAAAGTTTAAGTCAAGACATACTAGTTGCGAAATGACTAGCTCCCAAAACTTGCTATTTCTGGACATACACCTGCTGGAAAAAATGAGCAGTGCTCTCAACCTGGAAGGAATTAGAAAAATTCCTTTTGGGAATAGAAAATAGACTTAGCAAGCTTCCCAATCCAAGTTAAAACACTTCAAATGATGGACTGAGCACTGAGAACAAGTTTCATCAATTTCTGGAACATGCCCACCATTCTCGGGGCTCTGCAGAGATAGACCAGTGAGTAGTAAATTTCAGATATCTTCCACACCATTACTCCAATGAACTTGCAAATTTATAGGCAGAACGTAGACAATATGCTCTATCCAACGCAAGTTAAATCACGGAAAAAAGATCTGTACAACTCGAGATATGACCTTCTTAAGGTACTGCTCTGAGTGAGTATAGCAAAGAACAAAACAGAGAAGTAGATAATCACAAATGTATAGATTCACATATGATTACAACCACATTGGCAATGAATCTTTGCACAATGGGAGTAGAATGATATAGCTATGGAGTAAGCTCTTCAATCTCTACAAAATGACATGAAGTGGTCACGTACAAGGCTTGCTAATCGCCTCTTCCTTCTTGCTCTTTTTGTAGCTATTCTTGGAGGGAGTTTTGAATTTGAATTCGAATGGCTCCACCTAAAAGTGATCCCCAAAGTTAGGAGATATTCCCTCAGCTCAAAAATTCGTGATTTTGGTAGTTAGAGCCACGAAATTGCTTTTACATCATACATGAGGTAAGCCATCCTTTTCCTTTTTCTTTTTTCAATTACAAGAGATAAAAATGAACTCTTTTACAAGAGGTGTTCACAATACTACTCATGTGACTTACAAATGAGGATGATATCAAATATATCAAGCATGTAGGCTTGGGTAAAATGCACCAACAGCTCCCCCTCAAAGCCTAACATGCTTGACCTTCAAATAAGTCTTCAATTGTCCTTGATTTCCTGCAAGCCAAACATCAACTTGAATCTACTTAATTTTGTACCATCAAGAGCTTTAGTCAACATGTTGGCACATTGCATATCTGTAGAGACATGGGATAGTTGAATATCCTTGCTCATTAGCTTCTCCCTTACATAATGGTAGTGGACTTCAATATGCTTGGTTCTAGCATGGTATACCGGATTAGCTACTAGATGTAGTGAGCTTGTGTTGTCACCAAAAATATGAGGTGTTGAAGAATGAAATCCAAGATCTGTGTACAAAGATTTTAACCACATGATTTATTGAGTTGCATTAGCCAAACCTCTATATTCTGCTTCAGTAGAAGATAATGCCACAATTGGTTGCTTCTTCGATGACCAAGAAATGATTTTTGAACCTGCAAACGATATATACCCTGATGTGCTTCTTCTATCATCTTTAGATCCGGCCCAATCTGCATCTGAGTAGACCTTTAGCTCAATATCTGAAGTATATGAATAGAACAAACCTTCATTCATGGTCCCCTTTAGGTACTTGAGGACTCTCTTGGCCGCTTCCATATGTGGTCTTCTCGGCTTATGCATAAACTGACTCAATATGCTAACACTATAGCATATATCCACCCTTGTGAGTGTTGCATAGTTCAAACTTCCAACCAAGCTTTGATAGCTTGTGATGTCTTCAATTGGCTCTCCTTCATAAGCACTAATCTTATGATTTTGCTCCATAGGTGTACCTGCACACTTGGTATTTTCCATCTTGAACTTGACGAGCATGTCATGGACATAATTCCTTTGTGTGATGTATATACCTGAATCTGTGTAGATTAACTCCAATCCAAGAAAATAAGTGAGTGGTCCGAGGTCACTTATTTTGAACTCCTCCTTCATTTGACTCTTTACCTGTTTGATTCCTTCAAGATCATTGCCTGTGATAATAATATCATCAACATACACACATAAATAGATCATTTCAGATCCATTCCTCTTTATGAACAAAGAGGTATCCGCCTTGCTAGCTTTGAATCCTTGGTCCTGCAAATAAGTCACCAATCTGAAATTCCAAGCTCTTGGAGCTTGCTTCAATCCATACAAAGCTTTCTTTAGTTTGCATACATAGGATAATGTGCATCCTCATATCCAGGAGGTTGTGCCATATACACTTCCTCAGAAATCCATCCATTCAAGAAAGCATTCTTTACATCAAGTTGATAAAGATTCCAATTTCTAGATGCAGCAAGACTAATGAGAACCCTAATTGTAGGCATTTTGGCAACAAGAGAGAAAGTCTCCTCATAGTCAATACCATGGGTTTGAGCAAACCCTTTAGCACCTAACCTTGCTTTGTGTCTATTTATACTTCCATCTGGATTCCTCTTGATTTTGTATATCCATCGAGATCCGATTATCTTCATAGATGGCTTGTTAGGTAAAAGCTCCCAAGTGTCATTCTCCTTCAAGGCTACCATTTCTTCATCCATTGCATCTCTCCAAGCTTTCTTGCTTTGTGCTTCTTCAAATGTGGTAGGTTCTTCATTGGTTGAATCCTTTGCAATGTAGATTGAGTGCTTGGTAACCAAAGAAGTATCATAACCAAACGTTTGTGGTTTCTTCTTATCCCTTGAAGACCTTCTAAGTGGTTGATGTGAGCTCTCGGGTCCATATGTAGCATCCTGCATCTTTGCTTTTCCTTTGTTCTTCCATAGCTTTAGTCTTTCCAAGTCTTCTAGGTCAATCTCCGAATCACTTTCTTCAATCTGCTTTGGCTCCTTTGGTTGAAGTGATGGAAAATCTTCATCCAAGTCATAAGGCAGCTTCACTTTCGTGTCATCATCAAACCATGATTTGTTTTCATCAAAAATTACATCTCTACTCATAGAAAATCCTTTATTGGTTGGATTGTACAATCTATATCCTTTTTGGTTTTGATCATAACCAATGAATACACACTTCTCTGCCTTGGGATCCGATCTCCCTCTTACTTGAGAAGGAATGTGAGCATAGGCGAAGCATCCAAAGATTTTGCAATGCTCTAGACTAGGTCTTCTTCCATTCCACACTTCATATGAAGTGGTTCCATCTAGTGACTTAGATGGAAGTCTATTTATGAGATATGTGGCTGTAGACACAGCCTCTGCCCATAGGTAGTTCGGCAATCCCTTTTCGTTGAGCATGGACCTTGCAACTTCGACAATAGCTCTGTTCCTCCTCTCTGCTACACCATTGAGTTCGGGTGTATACCTTGTAGTGACTTCCCTTTTAATCCTTTCTTATTGAAAGGTTGTCTATGAGCCTTGCCGAGTTGACAAGCTTCACACTTATAAATCATGTGTTGCCTTGTGATATTAGGCAAACCAAGTACACTTTGGTACCTGCAAATCTGTTTGAGTGTCCTCTCACCAATGTAGGCAAGCCTTTTGTGCCATATCTCCAACTCTGTAAGAGTTTGAGATCCATAGCTAAACAAAGCTATGTTCTTTGTATCTTCCACTTCAAAAGTGAAAAGCCTTCCTATCTTTTCTCCTTTGGCAATCCTTCGTAAGCCTTGCCTTGGGTCTTCAACATATGCTCCAAATTGATTGAATCTAACCTGCAATCCATTTTCAACAATCTGTCCAACACTTATAAAATTTTTGGTAATTGTAGGGACATACAAGACTTTGCTTAAGAGGTTCATATTCCCATCTGATGTCTTCACATTACCTATCTTCTCCACTGAGTGCTTTGAGTCATCTATTGTCTGCACTTCATGCTTGTTATGAGGATCTTCCAAATCAGAAAGTAAAGCCACATTTCTTGCTACATGGTTCGAGCATCCCGAATCAATGTAAAATATGTGGTCATCATCCTTACCCTTCTTCGCTGATAGATTCATAATCAATAATGAATCTTCTTGACTTTGGTCCTGTGCATAGTTATTGTAATCTCTTCTTCCTCTATGGCCACTTTGATAGTTGTTGTTGTTGTTGTAATTGTTGTTGTAGTAGTTGTTGTTGTTGTAGCCTCCATTGTATCTACCTCTATTTGATCCATAGCCACCTCTATTGAATCCTCTTCCTCTTGAGTTCCTCGGGTTCCTGAAACATTCTTCAGTAGTATGATTAGATAAGCCACATATGTTGCAAGGTTGAGATGATTGGAATCTCCCCCTGCCTTGCTTTCCACCTCTGCCTCTTCCTCTATCTCTTCCTGTACTTGCAAAGTTTGCTTGGAAAGACCTACCTTCATCTTCATTCTTCCTATTCTTTGACTTGTCCTTGACCTTAGCTTTATCAGAGTATAAGGCAGAAGTTTGATTACCCCTTGAGGAGTCACCACCTTTGCTAATCTTTGCTTCATGAGTGAAGAGTTGGCCCATGAGTGTGTTGAGGTCGGGTACATGCATATCCATGTATAAATCCATGGCTGTTGTGAATGACTCCCACTTGTCGTCTGCTTTGATTCCATTCATGATTTGTCTTATGATTTGCTCCTCTTCAATTACCTCTCCAATGCTTCCAAGTTGGTCGGAAATCTCGTTCATCTTTGTGACATAATCAATCACATTTTGCTTCGGGCTTTTCTTCATTGTTGTGAACTCCATCCACAATTGGTTCTTCCTTGCTCGAGTGTTGGAAGAGAAGAAAGAAGCAAGTGCATTCCAGGTCTCTCTTGATGTCTTGCATCCCTTGACATGAGGTAAAAGAAAATCAGAGATTGAGTTTAGAATATAGGACCTTGCAAGTGCATCCTTCGAACACCAATTCGAAAGTCCTTCCACTTCTTCATGTGATGGTTGCCCTTTGTTCCGCATGGTTGGCATTGCTTCATCTCCGGATATGAATCCATATAGATTCCTCCCTTGAAGGTAAGCCTCCATCCTTAGAGACCATGCCGGGTAATTGTTTCGATCCAATTTATCAATTGTTGATGGAAATCCATCTCCCATGTTGCTTGACTATGCTCTGATACCACTGTGAAGAGAGATGGTGGATGCAATCCAAAGATGAGTAGGTGCTGCTAAAACCAGCTTCACACCAGCCAACTGAGACTTCAGATTTGAGTAGTAGACCCTTTAAGCTTCCTAAATCCACCAAAATATCAGCCAAGTACTTTGGAACATGTATCCCAAAAGTTTAAGTCAAGACAGACTAGTTGCAAAATGACTAGCTCCCAAAACTTGCTATTTTTGGACATACACCTGCTGGAAAAAATGACCAGTGCTCTCAACCTGGAAGGAATTAGAAACATTCCTTTTGGGCATAGCAAATAGACTTAGCAAGCTTCCCAATCCAAGTTAAAACACTTCAAATGATGGACTGAGCACTGAGAACAAGTTTCATCAAATTTTGGAACATGCCCACCATTCTCAGGGCTCTGCAGAGATAGACCAGTGAGCAGTAAATTGCAGATATCTTCAACATTATTAATCCAATGACCTTGAACATGTATAGGTAGAAATTAGACAGTATGATCTATCCAACGCAAGTTAAATCACTGAAAAAGGATCAGTACAACTCAAGATATGACCTTCTGAAGGTACTGCTCTGAGTGAGTATAGCAGAGAACAAAACAGAGAAGTAGATAATGACAAATGTATAGATTCACATATGATTACAACCACATTGGCAATGAATCTTTGCACAATGGGAGTAGAATGATAGAGATATGGAGTAAGCTCTTCAATCTCTACAAAAGGACATGAAGTGGTCACGTACAAGGCTTGCTAATCGCCTCTTCGTTCTTGCTATTTTTATAGCTATTCTTGGAGGGAGTTTTGAATTCGAATTCGAATGGCTCCACCTAAAAGTGATCCCCAAAGTTAGGAGATATTCCCTCAGCTCAAAAATTCGTGATTTTGGTAGTTAGAGCCACGAAATTGCTTTTACATCATGCATGAGGTAAGCCATCCTTTTCCTTTTTCATTTTTCAATTACAAGAGATAAAAATGAACTCTTTTACAAGAGGTGTTCACATGACTACACATGTGACTTACAAATGAGGATGATATCAAATATATCAAGCATGTAGGCTTGGGTGAAATGCACCAACATCTCTCACTTCTGATCTTGGCACAAATGTGCCAAGAGAAATCGATTGTTGTTTTGTATTAATAGGAATCTCCTTATGCGACACTTTTTCTTCACATTTAGTTTTTCAACAGTGCTAAGAGCATCACTATACTTTGATGATTTTAGCGACATTAATTACTTGTGTCGCATTAGAAATGTTAATCATCGCTAATGGGATAGAAACTCTTTTTTCTTTTGGGAGCATTGCTTATGCGATGTTCGATGCAAAGGGCACCACTTCAGTGACAATCCCTGCTTTTTGTTTTTAATTGGGGTGTCTGTTTCTTGTAGTGGCTAAAGAGTTTATTATCCATTCAATTTACTCCATGGATGACTTATATTCATGTTATGATCAATTTCATTTAGCTATTGAGAGCAAGGGTATGATGACTACGAAGACTCCCCATGGCTTTGTACATAGGTGTACCATACTTTAAGCAACAAAAATTGTTATGGCTCACATGATAAATGCTATAACTGTGGTCTTACATGACTTTATACCTTTAGGACGATGCCCTTCATTAATAACTTTCGGATAAAAGTTTGTGAGGAAAGAGTAAAATTAGAATCTTTAGACCTTTTTGGTTGTAGGAAATTTGTAAGTCATCATATCTCTCACTGTGAAACGATTTTAAAAAGATTTTAGGAGGTGGATCTACCATTTTGAGTAGAGAAATCTCTTTTTGGAGTCATCAAAGTTCTGATAATAGGAAATTTGTGTGGGCATTATGGCCGAAAGCCATATCCATAGAAGGTTGATGCCATTTGCAGAATTTTTGAGGTGTGTTATAATGTCATCAAAGTGAGGAGAGTTTTAGGAGCTTGTGTCTTCTATGTTCTCTATATCCCTCACTTTGCTCATATTGCAAATCTGTTTTATGATCTTTTACAAAAGAAAATGAAGTTTCACTAGATGTAGAAACATTTGAAAGCTATGTGTAAACTAAAGCAATTATCAATTGAAGCTCTGATTCTGAAACGTGTATAGTATTAAGAACAAAATTCTATAATTTTGACTATTGCTACCAATCCTTTTGGAATAGGTTGTGTCATAGGTGAATATGATGACGAGGGGCATATATACATAGTTCACATTGGTGCTAAAATTCTACATGACATTTGGAAAAACTATCTCAAGATTAAGAGACAGCTATGGGCACTTGTGACAACTTTAAAATCTTATGAAGAGTATTTCATGATAGTAAATGTAATTGTTGGGAATACTTTTCTATCACTGATAGGTTAGAGTGCAAACTACTCTTCTCTAGATATTGCAATGCTCCAATGGATTTGTTACGTGAATTTCATCAATGTGGCTTCTATGCATATAGCTAGAATGCTAAACACTATTGTTGATATGCTCTCACAAGCAAAGTTTGATGATGAGTCACATGATAATGCTATAGAAAGAGAAACAAATATGATGAGATATGATTCACTAGTGTATGCTTATGAGAAATTCCAAGATAATCACTATGATGGAGAATGGAAGGAAATAGGGAGTTATTTGAGTATATTGAAACCTTCCTTATGGTGGTCCATAAATAAGTATAGTTCCATTAGGAAAACTCCTTATTTCGTTATGGAAGATGGCTTTTTTGGCAACACTCTAAAGGGAAGGAAAAGTATCCATAATGAGTGCAAGGTAAAGTAAACCTTCAAAACAAGATTATGAGAGAAATGCATGACACTTCATGGGCAAGTGATAAAGGGTTTCTTGCAACATATGAAAAAATTAGGGAAGTGTACTTATGGCTATAAGGAATTTATATCATTATTCAATACTTTGTGAGAACTTTTGCCACATGTCATGTTCATTGCTCAGTTAGGCATTGAGACCCATTACATCTGAATTACCCTTATATTTAATACACATGGATAGTTGACCTTGTAAACATGCCCAAAGGCCTTGATAAGATGAGATATATTGTCTTGGCTAGAGAAGAATTGCCCACCATGTGGGAGTCGAGTCCTCCATTCTAAGACTACTTATCATGTATGAACATTCCTTCTTGAACAAGTGATTTCTCAGTTTGGTTATGTAGAAAATGTAGTTGGAGATTGGGGTGAGTTTGATGCTAGGGAGACAAAATAATTCTTTGATCATCATGGAATTTGCTTGTCTTTGACTACTGCCTATAACCTAGAAGTCAATGGTAAGATTGAGAGAGGAAACCCTTCTATTGTGAAGCCAATCTCATAGTCATCCAATAGAGACATAAACTAGTGGCCTAAATATCTTCCATTCGCATTATGGGTAGATAGAATGACATATAATAGGTCTATAAGATTTATGAATGCAAAACTTATGTATTGTTAGAAACCTATTTTCTCTATCCAAACTCACATTGTAACATGATTGGAGCTCCTATGGAATGATAATATGATGAGAGAGGAACTACAAGATCTAGTAATGAAAGAAATTGAACAAAGAAATGAAATGTTGTGCAGAAAATAAAGGATTCATGAAAAAGGAACAAAATATATTTTGACCAAACACATCAACTTAGTCCACATAAGATAGAAATTGATGATTGGGTATTAGTGTATGCTCATACATTTGATACTTAGTATGTGTTGGTGTAAATTGCAAGCCTACACATTTGGCTCAAAGGATGCATTGACGTTCATACATACATGAAGAAGCATAGGAACATATGCTAGTGATTAATTACCACTTTACCTCATTGTAAAAGTTAAATTGACTTGGAATCTCTTGTAATCACCTACCAAAATGATTCGAGGAAAAATTAGTTGTTTGATTGAAATAATATCTCCAAGCATTTAGGAGCTTGATCATAGGGAGCCAAAAGTTTGAATTTGAATTCAAATTTTTAGTCATCTCTTATAAAAATGGACATGAAAAGTTGTGGGCAAGAGAGAGCACTCCCGAGCCTAGCATTACTGATTTTTGAGTGTGTGTGAGGTCTACACTCAAGCCCACACCTCTCTATACGATTTGGCAATGGAATTCATGCCAATGGAGTTGTATACCAATGTTCATTAATACATACATTCATATTGTCCATCTCTGAGTTCTTTGTTAGTCTACTAAAAAATCTGTCAATTTGTCAAGGGCATATCGCGGTTAATTCTTCACCACATTCAGTGATTCAAAGCTTGTTGGATTCAGCTTGAAGTAATCTACATGCTGTCAAAGTTTGAAGACATTCTATTCAGCCATTTTGGAGAAATCTGCATCGAGGTGAACTCTGGTCATTTTCTGCTACAGTCCTAAAAAGTCGGGGGTATAGCTTATCTTGCTAAATTGCTTTCTCTTAGCATAGTTTATCATTTTACTTGGTATATGTAGCTTAATACGCTAATTAGATACCCTTAAAAGGAATGTTTCCAATTCCTACTGTGCTGGTCATACTGAGCAAAATACTCAGCAGGTGTCAAGACAAAAATAGACGTTTTTCTTGAGTTTGTGACTTCCAAAGTTATCTGTTTTGATTCAATCATTGCACACATCATTTCCTAAGGACATAGGACATTTTATGGTGTCATTGGAAAGCTAAGGAAGTCTAGTTATCAACTTTGAAGCAAAAGAGGGCTGGTACAAAGCAGGTTTAGCAGTACCTACTCAGTCTCTTGGAGCATCCATCCATCTATCCCAACAAAGGTATCAGAGCAAACGAAGGTAAAACGGGAGATGGTTTTCCTTCATTTATTGACAAATTGGACAGGAACAACTATCAAGCATGGTCTCTAAGGATGAAGACCTACTTACAAGGAAGAAGTCTCTATCGGTACATCTCAAGAGATGAGGAATTGCCCTCATTCAAAACAAGAGGATTACCAACCAAGGAAGAACATGAAAAGCTCAACACATGGTGTGCTAAGGATGCTTTGGCAAGGTCTTATTTACTCAACTCTATATCTGATTTTCTTTTGCCACATATTAGAAATTGTAAGACATCCCAAAAGACTTGGGAAACCTTGTCATCATATTTTTCCTTCAACACAAGGGCTAGGAAAAATCAGTTGTGGATTGAATTCACAACACTAAGGAAGCAACCTATGCAAGCTCTTTCAGAATTTGTGACCAAGATTAAAGATGTAGCAGATTAGTTAGCAAGCATAGGAGAAGAGATTGAAGAAGAACAGATTGTAAGGCAAGTAATCAATGGGATCAAGGCTGATGACAAATGGGAAAGCTTCACCACTGCCATGGATCTCTACATGGACATGCACACTCCAGATCTTACAACCCTCATGGGACAATTGTTTACTCATGAAGCAAAGCTCAACAAAAATGGAGACACATCCAAAGGTAATAACTCTCATGCCCTATACACTGATAAGAAGTCTAAGGATAAAGGCAAGAGCAAGAAGATGGAAGATGAAGGATCAACCTCTCAAGCCAACTATGCAGGGAGAGGTAGATCTTCAAGAGGAAGGGGCAGAGGAGGTAAGTCAGGTAGGGGGAGATCTTATAACTCCTCACCTTACAACATTTGTGGTTTATCAAATCATACAACAGATGAGTGTTTCAGGAATTACAAGAATCAGAGAGGAAGAGGATACCAAAGAGGTGGCTACTCACAGTCAAGAGGTAGATTCAACCATCACCAAGGTTACAACAATAACTACAACAACAACTACAACAATAATTAAAATGGCAACTACCAAGGAGGTTTCAAATCCAGAAAGGATTACAACAACTACATAGAGGAGCAAGATGAATCTCTTCTAATCATGAACATGACTTCAAAATCAGGTACAAATGATGACCACCTATTCTACATTGACTCACGATGCTCAAATCATGTGGCTGGCAATGTAGCATAACTCTCTGATCTTGAGGAACCAAAAGGTAAGCATCAAGTCCAAACAAGTGATGACACAAAGCATTCTGTAGTTAAAGTTGGAAATCTTAAGACTTCTGATGGAAATCAGAATTTGTTGAGCAGGGTACTCTATGTACCAACCATTACCAAAAATTTGATGAGTGTTGGTGAGATTGTGGAGAAAGGTTTGCAACTCAGATTCAATCAATATGGAGCATATGTGGAGGATCCAAGACATGGGTTCAAGAGGATTGCTAAAGGAGAAAAATCAGGTAGACTTTTCACTTTTGAGTTGGAAGATACAAAGAATATTGCACTATACAGTTATAAAGATCAAACACTTTCAGAGCTTGAGATTTGGCACAAAAGGTTAGGGCACATAGGAGAAAGAACCTTGAAACAAATGTGTAGGGACCAATGTGTGCTTGGGATACCTAATGTATCCAAGCAACATATGATTTACAAGTGTGGTGCTTGTCAATTTGGTAAGTCTCACAGGTTACCCTTCTCCAAGAAACGATATATGCATGCAGACTACCTAGAGCTTGTACACACAGATGTATGGGGACCAAGCAAAGATCCCTCAGTCTCAGGATCAAGGTACTATGTGTCTTTCATTGATGATTATAGCAGATGGACTGTATTATACTTCATGAAGCACAAGGATGAGGTATTTATTTGTTTTATGAAATATCTTGCATTAGTTGAAAATCAGACAGGAAGGAATTTGAAGAGGCTAAGGTCATATGGAGGAGGTGAGTATGTCTCCAATGAATTTGAAGACTTCTTGCAGGACAGAGGCATCAAAAGAGAGATAACCACAAGGTATTCTCCTGAACAGAATGGGGTAGCTGAGAGAAGAAATAGGTTAATTGTTGAGACAGCTAGATCTATCCTTAATGAGAAAAAGTTACCTAACTATCTATGGACAGAAAGTGTTTCTACTGCCACTTATCTCATAAACAGGTTACCATCTAAGTCACTTGATGGCATGACACCCTATGAAGCATGACATGGTAAGAGACCTTCACTTGACAATTGCAAAATATTTGGATGTGTAGCATATGTACACATTCCTTCTCAGATAAGAGGTAAGCTAGACCCAAAGGCTGAAAAGTGCATCTTTATTGGGTATGATTTAAATCAGAAAGGTTACAGGTTTTATAATCCTATCAATAAAGGATTTATGGTAAGCAGAGATGTTGTCTTTGATGAAAATGATTCTTGGTATGAGAATGAATGCAGGAAGGTCAAATTACCCTATGATTTGGAAGAGGAATTTCCAAGTCTTACAAAGGAGGAACCTACTCAGAATGAAGCCTCAAGTTCAGATGATGAAGACACTATCAATCTTGAAGAATTCAAAGCATGGAAGTCCAAAGGCAAAATGAAGATGAAGAAGCTTGAAGACATACCTGAATCCTCAACTCAACCATTTAGAAGATCACAAAGAGAAAGAAAGAAACCTATTAGATATGGGTATGATACATCTCTTGTTACTAAACATTCTGTTTATCTTGCCAAAGATTTGTCAAATGAAGAACTAGGATCATATGAAGAAGCAATAACCAAATCAGAATGGAAAGAAGCTATGGATGAGGAGATTGATGCTCTCAAAGAGAGTGACACATGGGAGTTAGTACCTAAGAAGGATTCAATGAAGGTAATAGGATCCAGAGGGATCTATAAGCTTAAAAGAAATTCTGATGGCACAATCAATAGGTACAAAGCCAGATTGGTAGCCAAGGGTTTTGCACAAACCCAAGGCATTGACTATGAGGAGACATTTTCACCTGTGGCCAAGATGCCAACCATCAGAGTGTTGGTAAGTGTGGCTGCATCAAAAAATTGGAATATGTACCAATGGATGTCAAGAATGCTTTCTTGAATGGATGGATTTCAGAGGAGGTATATATGTCACAACCTCCTGGCTATGAGGACCCCAAGAAGGTAACATATGTCTGCAAATTAAAAAAGGCTTTATATGGATTGAAGCAGGCACCTAGGGCATGGAATTACACGTTAACTACATACCTCCAAGATCAAGGATTTATCATGAGCAAGGCAGATACTTCTCTGTTCATTAAGAAAAGTAATTCATAGGTAATATACCTTTGTGTTTATGTTGATGACCTCATCATTACAGGTAATGATGTCAATGGAATCAGATATATCAAAAGTCAAATGATGAAGGAGTTCAAGATCAATGATCTTGGTCTATTGAAGTATTTTTTGGGACTTGAATTAGTCTACACTAATTCAGGGATATACATTACTCAGAAAAAGTACATACAAGATATGTTGAAGAAGTTCCACTTGCAGGATGCCAAAGTAGCAAGCACTCCAATGGAGGTAAACCTAAAGCTAAGTGCCCATGAAGGTGATGAAGTCAAGGACATTACAGGTTATCAAAGTATGGTGGGTAGCTTGAACTATGCTACCTTAACAAGAATAGAAATTGCATATGGAGTTAGTGTGCTAAGTCAATTTATGCACAAACCAAGGATACCTCACTTAGAGGCTGCCAAGAGAATCTTGAAGTATCTCAAGGGTACACAAAACCATGGTTTGTATTTTCCTTACACTTCAGATATTGATATCAAAATTTATTTAGATGCAGATTGGGCAGGATGCAAGGATGATAGGAGGAGCACTTCTGGATATATTTCTTTTGCAGATGACAAACCAATTTCATGGTCTTCAAAGAAGCAACCTACTGTTGCTTTGTCTTCCATAGAGGTAGAGTATAGAGGACTAGCTAATGCCACACAAGAAGCAATTTGGATTAAGCTTTTGTATACAGAATTGGGATTATATACTAGGTCACCAATTATCTTTGGAGATAATACAAGTTCCCTTCACCTTGCAGCTAATCCTATTTACCATGCTAGGACCAAACACATAGAGGTCCATTACCATTATGTGAGAGAGAAATTGATAAGCAAGGACATTCAACTTACCTATGTATCCACCAACATGCAATGTGCAGATTTGTTGACTAAAGCTTTGGATGGAACAAAACTTTGCAGGTTCAAATCCATGATAGGATTGCAGGATATACTTGAAGATTGAAGATGAAGACTTAAGCCAAAATGTTTGGCTTGAGGGGGAGCTATTGGTGTAAATTGCAAGCCTACACATTTGGCTCAAAGGATGCATTGAAGTTCATACATACATGAAGAAGCATAGGAACATATGCTAGTGATTAATTACCACTTTACCTCATTGTAAAAGTCAAATTGACTTGGAATCTCTTGTAATCACCTACCAAAATGATTCGAGGAAAAATTAGTTGTTTGATTGAAAGAATATCTCCAAGCATTTAGGAGCTTGATCATAGGGAGCCAAAAGTTTGAATTTGAATTCAAATTTTTAGTCATCTCTTATAAAAATGGACATGAAAAGTCACGGGCAAGAGAGAGCACTCCTGAGCCTAGCATTACTGATTTTTGAGTGCGTGTGAGGTCTACACTCAAGCCCACACCTCTCTATACCATTTGGAAATGGAATTCATGCCAATGGAGTTGTATACCAATGTTCATTAGTACATACATTCATATTGTCCATCTCTGAGTTCTTTGTTAGTCTACTCAAAAGTCTGCCATCTTGTCAAGGGCATATCGCGGTCAACGCTTCACCAAATTCAGTGATTCAAAGCTTGTTGGATTCAGCTTGAAGTAATATACATGCTGTCAAAGTTTAAAGACATTCTATTCAGCCATTTTGGAGAAATCTGCGTCGAGGTGAACTCTAGTCATTTTCTGCTACAGTCCTAAAAAGTCAGGGGTATAACTTATCTTGCTAAATTGCTTTCTCTTAGCATAGTTTATCATGTTACATCATTCCACTTGGTATAGGTAGCTTACTAAGCTAATTAGATACCCCTAAAAGGAATATTTCCAATTCCTACTGTGCTGGTCATACTGAGCAAAATACTCAGCAGGTGTAAAATAGAAGTTTTTCTTGAGTTTGTGACTTCCAAAGTTATCTGTTTTGATTCAATCATTGCACACATCATTTCCAAAGGACATCGGACATTTTATGGTGTCATTGGAAAGATAAGGAAGTCTAGTTATCAACTCTGAAGCAAAAGAGGGCTGGTACAAAGCAGTTTTAGCAGTACCTACTCAGTCTCTTGGAGCATCCATCCATCTATCCCAACAGTATGAAGGGAGAAGAAAGTTGACAAAGTGATGGTTTGGGCCATGTGTAGTTGTGTCAATGTTTGATAATGGAACATATGAACTTTGAGAGTTTGATGGAACTCCTTTGAGGTCTCTCATTGTAGGAAAGAAAATTAAGCTGTTTAAAAGAGGACATAAAAATGAATACAAAGTTGATCAAGAACTACTTGATGATGAATAGGATATTAAAGATGACAAAGTAACTTAAAACTTAAGTGAATGTATTAACTCTATTCTATTTTTTTTCTCTTATTATTTTGTTTTTGTTTTTGATGCATACAATTCATTAATTGCCTTACATAAATATTTTTGGCATGATAAAAAGAATTTTAAATTATAATAGTATATGGATAGAAACATTAGCAGGAATGTCTACACTTTAGATAGTAGGTCTAGATGCCTTATAGCCGTGATAAAGAGCTAGATAGGATAATCCAACTAGAAACTCCTAGTAATAGAAAGGCTTTATTTTATATAGATAGGCTATGTCACATTTCTCGAACAATTAAGAAGTGAAATCCTAGTTCTTGCAAGTGCATATGTCTAGATCCAAAGCTCAAAAAAAGTAGAAATAAAGACTAAATAAATGATGTTCTAAAATCATGGTTGCTGCAAAGTGCAAAAAAATGAAGAAAAAAAAAGAACAAAAATAGTACTCATAACTTAGATGTGGTGTCGAAATCACTTGTAAGTAGTTATATGCTGGCTACAGAAGGTGGAGCCATGCAATATGGGAGGTAGTTGTATTTCCTAAAATCGTGCATATGAACAATGCATGAGAGTATTTATAT
The DNA here is from genome assembly GCA_020310875.1 of Ceratopteris richardii. NCBI lineage: Eukaryota > Viridiplantae > Streptophyta > Polypodiopsida > Polypodiales > Pteridaceae > Ceratopteris > Ceratopteris richardii. The sequence continues at coordinate 52,964,717 of CM035432.1, read as the reverse complement.
AAAATGATAGTTGACTTTGAAACGAGTTGATAGGAATGATTGTTTCTAGAAAGTTTGAGTGATTCCTAAAAGATGTCTTTGAATTATTTTTTATAGTGGTATGTTGAATGAAAAGGTTTTTTTTATCATAACTTAAGTGCTTTAAACATTTCTTTGCTTGCTAATAACATAAATTTGCATACAAAAGTCATAATGATTTTTTTTTCAGTAACTCTTTATGAAAAGCTAAAAAGAGTTTCAATAAGAATTTTATGTGTTTGTATGAAATTTGGAGGTTGGCCCATCAAGGATAATGTGCACGTTATAGTGGGGAAAAATGTCAAGTTGAAATCCCCTTAATGATAGAAGACCATGCAAATTATAATTTTATTTCCTTGACTCATTTCTCTCTACTTTGAACTTTGATATGATGTTGTTGATGATGTGATTTAGTACCTAGAGGAAGAACCAAAAACAAAAGAAGAAGTTAGATGTGCATCAACCAATATGCGTTGAGTGCCCCTAAATGAGTACAAGGAAAATTATATAATCACAAAAAAAGAATAAAAGAAATAAAAAGAGAATTAAAACCAAAATTAACTATAGTAAAAACAGAAAGTAAAAATTAAAACGCAAAAAGAAAAACTAAATTAAGAAACATATACGTGTGTGTGAGTATACTATGAGTATGTTACTAACTAGTGATCTTCGCATGTAGTGGTGTAGCTAAAAATTGATGTTAATGTGAGTGTTTCATATGATACATGAATGTGTTTGATTTGTGTGCGGTGCATATGTGCTTTCATGTTTTTTTTTTTTAATGTTTGTTTATAATAGTTAACTTGAGAGTATATGTGTGCGTGCACATATGCGAATATATATATATATATATATATATATATATATATATATATATATATATATGTGTGTGTGTGTGTGTGTGTATGTGTGTGAGAGAGAGGGAAATTTAATGTGATAAGTTTTTTTTATGTTTTTGGAGTACTTTCTGATCGAGTATAGAGAGAGACAAAGAAGAGAGAGAAAAAGTCAGGGGATGAAGATTGTGTATAAAGATGAAGAAAGGCTCAGACGTGAGTAGAAAGAGTGTGAAAAAGAGAGAGAGAGAGAGAGAGAGCTGCAATACCCATTTTCACTACGGAGGTCTATAACGTTGGCAAAAAAAAAAAATACTTGTAAGATCTAGTGTGTATTCAAGCTCGTTATCGGCAATCTATGACGTCGCTAGTCTCTCAATAGCAATTGTCTTGATGAACCCTTTTTTTTAATAAAGGAAGTTTGCACTTAGCCTACTCTTCCGGACTTAAATTATTTAAATGAAAAGTACAACTGAAGGGGCCTAATGCCCTCGGGATCCTTCGAGTCCCACAGAGTAGGGGTAGCTTTTAGAGAGTTTAGATGCAAAGAAGGTTAATCATCCTCTCATCAACCTCATGCAAGCCCCACTTGAGTTTCAACTTGTTTTTTATCAAAAGCAGCACTTGATGATGCCTGAAGGGGGGGATTTCTTATAGTTAGTGATTCTTTTGCTGAGGAAGAATAACGATTTCTCAATTGATCACTCTTTGGGAGAGTCACCAAAGTTCAAAGCACATACTTCACGCCAGATCTTCTATAGGAACTCCCCTCTAATGGTGTTCCAGAGAGTCATGTAGTAGTAGATTGCTTCTCCCAGCAGAGCTTGTTTCCAATTGATTTGTTTCTGAAGCCTAATTTTCTTTTCGGAAATCTCCCCGAGCTTGTTGGATTTGGGACAAGTATAGAAGATGTGAGAAACATCTTCGATGGACTGGTAGTAGCATTTGCACAAGGGAGCCAACCCAAAAATTTTGCTAGCCTTAAGGCTGGTCCAAATTCCACCTTGTTGGTTCCAACGAAAGCATGCATTAGGTAGGATTTTGAAGTTAATGTCTTGTTCCCAGACTTCCCCTTTTTCCAGGTCCAATTTGATCTTTGATGGAAGCGGCGTGTTGAGGTCAGCCTCAACACAGATTTGAGGTTGCCATGGAGCATTGGAGGAATGTCTCGCACCTTCATAAATGAGACCACCAACATCCTCCTGCGAAGCCAATGGCTTGCCGATAGGAGATACAATGTCCCACATGAAATTCTACAAGAAGTATGGCATGTTAGTGAGCTCGACTGAGAGAAGGTAGCGGAGAGATTTCGAATTTTTAGGGATAAAATCGGGGGACCATCTAAACAGGCACAGGGTCGCCCCCCGAGTTGCCAAGTTCCAACATTGAGGGCTCGAAATGCCATATCTTCATTCTCAAAGGCTAACAACATATGATTAGCCAATAAGAACTCACACTTACAAACAATCAAGCCCGAGAGAACCACTCTTTGTGGAGCCACTGGTGCACAGTTTCGAGCGGAGGCCTAGGGCCAAACAATTGTCCAATGAGACAAATGTTCTTGAGCTCTTCTTTTGTTGATAGAATTGCAGATCTACTAAGAGAGACTAATTGAGGCTCAACACCCTCGGAGGCCCCATGGACGACACAAGATCCCCCCTCCAACATAGGGGCCACGTTACCAATCTCCGATTCAAACTTATGGGAAAGCTATGATTTGGCTTCAACCCGAGCAATGATAAGCTGCGAAAGCCTTGAGCTGGCTAGAGTGTCGTCACCAATCTTGAGAAGCGTGTACCATAGCGGATGACTAGAGTGCATTGGAGAGTTTCGCACTGCTCCAGTTGCATCAGTAGCATAAGTCAAATGAAATGTGCATTGCAATAGTCACCCGAATTGTCACAAAGGCACCTTTCCGTCACGATAGCCTCAAGATCTCCGTTGTGATTGCCTGAAGAACTCTGTCGTGACAGCCTCCGTTGTTACCTCCTGGCTCTTTTTTCTTTCCATCTTGATGACCTTCAGGGTTCCCCTATGCCAAAACATTACTTCTTGCATCAAATCTAACCTTTATGCTTGAGAAAGCCCATTCTGAAGTTTTGAAGTATTGCTTAGTGTTTTCAATTTAGGATTTTTGAAATAGGATTTATTTATTTATGCGTATGCATGTGTTGTGTTTGAAAGTGATATAGAAGGAAGAAAATCAAGTACCAGAAACAAAAGAAATAACTCAATAACACTTCCCTAATTATCTCGAAATGATTGCATGTAAGGTTGAAATGATCACTCAAACTTTCAGCCTTTGATCTTGATCCTTGCCAATCCTAATTTTGAATTCCAAGTTTCTAATTGCATCGAAGAAGCTTTGGAATGCATAAGAAACACCATAAAATGATCAATATCACAAAAAATAAGGAGATTATAACAAATATTGCCTTCTCAGTAGTCCTTTGAAGTCAATGAGATGATGTTGAACAGGTACAACTTGCCTTGTTGAAGTATTTCCAAGTGAAAAAAGTGAGTTTGAACTTCTACATTGGCCAAATGAGGCTCTAGTAGGTCTTTCCAAAATCTCTTGAGAAATTGCATAGAATCTTTGACCTAGAAATGAGTGTGTAAATCTTATATTCTTGGTGTATCTAAAATTTTATAAGATAGCTTCAAGATCAAACAAGAATCAAGAAAATTCAATACTTGAGCGAAGACTAACACCCTATTCAAGCTGGGGGTGTAGATGTGGGCTAGAGTGGACGTAGCGAAAATGAATCTTGCCAATGGGGTCATTGTGAAGCTTTAAAAAGACCAAAAGATGATGCAAAAACCAAATTTTGATGACGACTCTTAGAAATATATACTCTAGACAGCATATATACAAGATGTCCTTAGTCCTTATGGAGGAAAATGTCTTCCAACTATTCTTCCAAAAGTTGAGAAAAAAAGTTTACCACCTGCCTTTAAATAGCTTGTGAAGCTTCTTCTTGCTTCTCCCCTCTCACAATTAGTCACATACATCCGAATTTACCCCGTATGTGGATGTGCACAGACCTAAATGGGGTAGAAGAGGTGCTTTAACTCTAGTCTTCTCCCACTTGAGGAGAGAGAGAGAGAGAGGAAGAATGGGAAGTGTTGTCGGGTGCCTTCACATGGGATTGCTGCTATGTACTCTTTATCCGTGAAGGTGGACTGCTGCCTCTCTGTATCTCCATATCATTGGCACGATGCATGGCTGTCCGTGTTGTTGGCTCTTATAGAACTACAATGATGGCCCCCTCCTAAGGCTTTCCTCGTTATTTTTGGCACCCTATTCCTTGTATGATTCCCCTAGATGACGACAAGCAACTACATGTGTGAGAGATACAAAACCTTTCCTCCTAACCATGCGACCTCATAAATTTCTCTCTCTCACTCTCCATGTAAATACCAAATGGCATGTGTGCCATGTGGCCTTATATCCTAAATTAGGATAAGAGGTGATTCCCACATCACATCTTGCATAACAGGAACATGCAGTACCGTAAAGATGATCATATGTGAAACTTGTTGATTATCCATAAAACCTATCTTATGAGGATGAAGTAAAGAAGCTTTTCCATGTTCTCTAACAACTCGTAGAAATGTTTCTTTCTCAATAGGTAATTGAAATGTCTCATCAGTTTCTATTTTTCGTTGTTTAATAGTCATCTCATTGAAAGTATGCCCTATGTTTTGTCTTTCTTGTAATACAGGGTCTTTTGAAACTTGCTTAGATTTTTCATCACTTCCTTTTTGGTAAGGTTTGAGCTATGTGTTTAATATTTTCATCAATCGTTTTTAACTAAGTTCTAATTTTAGCCTCTACAAACAAACAAGTGCTCTTTTATAAATTAATAAATCAAATCATATTTATCAATTGAATTTAGAAACAAAACTATTGAGGAATTTTTAACTTGTAATGTTTGTTGAATTTCTTCATGGATAAAAAGACTCGATGGGGTTCAATAATATGTTCACTATGCGCATCATATGAAAAAAACTTTTGTTGTTTAAATTATTTTCTTGAGTTTTAAAAATATTTTTGGAACAAGTGTTTAACAAAAATTGCAATTTTGATGAAGGAAAATACATAGAGAAACTTATAGAACTATTTATAATGTTTTGTAAGACATTAATCCATTGTCCACTGTTTTCTTGCTCAAGTGGATTCTAACAAAAAGTTTAATCAAAATATGCTCAATACTCACACAGAGGTACACAATCATCACATACTTGCTATAGTGAACGTATGGGAGAATGCCTAAGTTGATCTTGATTCCTTGTATGATTTGGGCTCAGAGTCATAACCCGGAGTGAATGCAAGTCCTCTAGATCTAATCCTATCATACATGAGCGCATCTTCCATAACTTTATTTTTTATTCAACTCTTGCATATTAATGGTTTCCCTAGGATGATCTCATAAGAGCAATTACCATGGATGAGAAATTGAAATACATCAATAATTCCACCAATCATCACAAAAACATTTGCACACGCTGCAATTGCAACCATTATTAATTGTATGCATCCTCCACCCATGATTATGATCAATAGGGGATTTAAACGTATCATAAAGTTTCTTAGAAATAACATTTATCTCTTACCCTCAGTCAACAAGTGAGAGAGTTGCATCTAACTTGTTCTCTGTATATCTACAGTAGATTGGGATGCTTGGTACTTTGACAATGGGGCAACCAAAACATATTACCTCATATTGTAGTTTCTTCAGTTCACTTGAGCCTAACCCTATAGAAAATATTTTTAAATGCATAAACAATTCCTCATATCTTGTAATGGGAGTTGGTAAGATCATTTTGACTACTAATGGAAGTTCTTTCACATTGTCAGATGGTGTTTTTGTGCCAACGATCAAGAAACATTTGTTCTTAGTTTCAACACTAGGCAAGGTCGACTTGGTTGTCAAATTTGTTGATGATAGATGTACAATTCATGATCTCGCAAATGGCAATGTTATTATTGCTTTGGGAATTTTATGTTTGGGCTTTATAAGCTCATATATAATGCAAAATCTCTCAATGATTCAACATGTGCTATTCAAGATTCTCAGGCTACCTCATATGCAAAGCTTTGACATGCATGCTTTGTCATCTTAATTTTGCGAGTTTTGTATGCCTAAAGAAATCTTAAATGGTGTCCTCTCTACCCAAACTTGAGGCACCTTGTAAAGATGTTTGTGAAGGCTATATTTTGGGCAAAATGCAGGATTCCTCCTTCCCAAAGGATGGTTCAGCTTGAGCTACTTAGACATTGCAACTTGTTGATAGTGATGTACGTGGTCCTATGAAAACACCTTCTTTTGGGAACTACCTTTACTTTGTGAGTTTTAATGATGATTTCTCTAGGCATGCATGGGTGTATCCATTGAAAGAAAAACTGGAAGCATTTATACCATTGATTCTAAAGGAAGTACAATGCACTATTCAATGGGATAAAAAAATCAGTGTACAATGCCATTCACACCTCAATAAAATGGAGTTTTTGACTGGAATAAGAGGTCTCTCATGGAGTTGGTAAGGAATATGGTAGAAAATTAGGCTTTCACATATAGATTTTGGCTTCAGACTTTTATGTGTGCAACATGTGTACTTAATAAGTTTTCCACTAAAGCACTACAATCTATCACTCCATATGAGGCTTTGCATCGTCGCAAGCCATCTTTTGCTCATCTTTGTGCTTGTCTTGCATATGCATAAGTTCCTAAATAACAACACACAAAATTGGATGACAAAGTAGTGAAATGTATTTGTGTTGTGTACGGTTCTAAAAGCAAAGGCTATTGACTGTATCATCCATAGACTAAACACATTTTGGTTAGTCATGATGTTCTTTTGTGGGAGATGCAGTTCCGCCATTACTTTGATGTACTAAGGAGACATCAATTAGCTCCAAAGATGTGTATGAGATCTTGCTACCTCTTTTTACAGGTAGGCAGTCAAGTGGTAGTCCAAATGAGGCAATTTTTGAGCCTTTAAAGGTCTTACATGATGATGTAGATCATTCTATTTTTTATGCAAATTTACATGATGCACTTCTTGATGTGAGGCATTATATGGAGGAGGCAGAAGCTATGGCCAAATGGCTAGTGAAGACTTTGGGAGATAGAATATTAATGCACCATTCTCATATCGTACTTGTTCAGGCTCTCACAGTGCTTCTTTTGCATCAAATTGCTATGCAATGACTGCCTCTAGTGTTTGTGATGTGAATGAGTTTGGTTCTTTTGATGAAGCCCAAAATTCAAAATATTGATTGCCGACATGCAATCCGAATATGATGTAATTATGAAGAATGCTTCTTGTCCTTTATGTGATTTTCCTCCAATCAAGAAGGCCATTGGCACCTAATGGGTATACAAGGTAAAGCATAAGCGTGATGGAGCACTTGACAATTATAGGGCTAGGCTTGCTAAAAATGATTATTCTCAAGAGAGAGGCATTGATTTCAATGAGACCTTTGCACCCATATGTCGAGTCACCACTGCTCCTAGCATTAGTGCACTTATTTCTCATCATGGTTGGAATCTACATCAATTAGATATTAAAATTACATTTCTCAATGGGGACTTACATGAAGAAGTGTATGTATTTCAGCTCTGTGGTTTTGTGTGGAAAGGGCATGAAACAAAAGTATGCATGTTGAAGAAGCCATTATATGGTTTGAAGCAAGCACCACATGCTTCGTATGAAATGCTACATGCCTACTTGATTGCACATGTTTTAGAACAATCCAAATGAGAGCACCTTACATAGAGGGCTATATTTTTTATACCTCCTCTAATAATAATCTTATTCTATATATGTAATATGTTATTTACTTTAGTTCCCTATGATATGGGTATGTATAAATTAAATATGAAAGATAGAAGTCATGTGGGACCCACCACTAAAGATATGACTAGCTCTCTCTATAGTAAAAGAGAGATGATCAATATGGAAGGAAATTATAAAAGAGATATGGAAAGTGTAGAACATTCAAGTATATAAACCTTGTTCCACTCTCTTTAGAATGAAACAAAAGTCTTTTCAAAGGCTCCATAGCCCCACCACACCTTATTGAATTTTAAATAAAGGAGACCTTTTGTCTATGCATATATCTTACATTCTTGGGCCCCAAAATCAAACATATGATGAGCCAAAGTCAAAATTCAGTGAAGAGGACCCATTTCACGTATTTTGAGGAGAAAATATCATATTTTTATAATAAATCCTCATAAATATCTAAGCAATATGTAAAAATAGGCGAAATATCATACCATCTTGAGTCTAGAATCTTTTGGATCTCTGTAACAATTCCTATTTCACTACAAATGTAAAATATCTAGAAGATTCATTCCAAAATATTACTCCCAAAAATCTTCCCAAAAGGCCTATAAAAGGACCCCTTGGGTGCCCTGCTAAAGCAAGAAGAGTTGTGTGCAAGTACACGCTCCGAGTGTAGTGGGCATGCCAAACCTAGGAGAAGGAGTCTACCCTATGTGACCATATTGAGAGAGCTATAAAAGCTCCTAATTTGTAAGTACCCCATGTCTTTGTAATATTTTTTATTTCAATAAATTTCATTTCTCCAATTCCTTCCATTTCCATTACCCTTAACCTTTGATTATTCTATCCAATACACCCTCTCTTCTTGTCTCATTTCCTACTCCTTCCATCTTCCTTCCATCTTCTCCATAATTCCCAAATCCATTGAAGATTGTGGTACCACCTCGATTCTCTTGTCATTGAGAATCTCTTTCTTGTGACTGTTTTGTGTTTTGTGTGTTGGTACTAAGAGGGCGGCGTGGACAACCCCTACCTTAAGAGTACTTGTGTAAAGTTCATGTGTTGGTACTAAGAGGGTGGCATGGATCACCCTTGCCTTAAGATTACCTTTGTGTACTAAGATGGTGGCATGGATCAGCCCCACCCTGAGTGCCATTGTATTTGTGTGACAAGGCAGCGTAGACCACCCCTGCCTTGGCGGTGCGGTGTGTGTTTTCCATGTGAATGATTTTGTAGGAGCATGGTTTCCCTCATCTTCAATTCCATTTTTTGTTTATGAGCAGAGCATCGAGGGATTGTTAGAGGACATTTCCTTAATGCCCCTCTCATAACTTGGTGCCCCCAATGAGGAACTGAATTCAATGAGTTTCCAAAACCCCAAGAACCAAAATGATCCCATTTTTCCCAACCAACCTTATCAGTCAAGACCCCTTCTTTCCTTCCATATCACATATATTAGGAAGATATTCTTCTAGCAATTCATAGTCTATCATTTTGGGGACAGAGCATTTGGCACAAATCCTTGCATCTCAAGAACCATTTATCTTTCTAGACTTAGAGTATACCCTTAGCTTTGATGTTTAAATCTTCATTATTCTCTATGGAAGCCACCTGCAATTTAAACCATGGCATTAATCTTTGCACACTTCTATGGAAGACCCAACGAAGAAGCTACAGAGTTTTTGAACAACTTAAAAATGTCATACCTTGTCTTAAGAAGGGATCAAGAAGCTATCAAACTAAGGGCTTTCCCATTGTTCCTAAAAGCGGAAGCTAAAGTATGGTACAACAACCTATCAAATGAAGCAATAGTAAGCTAGGAAGCAGTGCGTGAAGCATTCATAGGTCGATATGACAAAAATGATACACCAGAAGGATTGTGGCAACAATTGCTCTCACTAAGGCAAGTAACTCTTGAAGACTTTTCAAATTATGAGTCCAAGTTTAAGTGTGTGTGTGGAATATATGGGAAGGTATCCTAGGGACAAATGAGGTAGCTCCATAGTTTTTGAAAAGGTATAGATTCATCTCAGGACTCTTCCCTTCCCTAAAACAAAAGGTGGATTCAGAATTTCTAGGGACCTTTGAAGAAGCATTAGATATAGCAAGAGTGAAGTGTAGAAAATTCAAGTTTCAATCTTCAAAGGTTGAAAAAGTAGAACATATGGATGCTATTCCCCTAGTACCAGCTACACATGAAGAGAAAAAAGAAGCTTCACAACAAGATATCATGCAGAAACTCACACAAAAGCTAGAATAATTAACACTCAACTTGGTGAGGAGTTAGCAAAATAGATCACAAAAGGAACAAAATTAGAGACAATGATTATAAGCACAAGATCTCATATGCTACAATTGTAATGAATGTTGTCATTGTATGTACACTTGTCCTCACACTCGTAGGAGCCCTGTTGGGATAGATGGATGGATGCTCCAAGAGACTGAGTAGGTACTGCTAAACTTGCTTTGTACCAGCCCTCTTTTGCTTCAGAGTTGATAACTAGACCTTATTAGCTTTACAATGACACCATAAAATGTCCTATGTCCTTTGGAAATAATGTGTGCAATGATTGAATCAAAACAGATAACTTTGGAAGTCACAAACTCAAGAAAACTTTCTATTTTTGTCTTGACACCTGCTGAGAATTTTCCTCAGTATGACCAGCACAGTAGGAATTAAACTAACTCCTTTTAGGGATATCTAATTAGCTTAGTAAGCTACCTATTCCAAGTGGAATGATGTAAAATGATAAACTATGCTAAGAGAAATCAATTTAGCAAGTTAAGCTATACCCCCGACTTTTTAGGACTGTAGCAGAAAATGACCAGAGTTCACCTCGACGTAGATTTCTCCAAAATGGCTGAATAGAATGTCTTCAAATTTTGACAGCACGTATCTTACTTCAAGCTGAATGCAACAAGCTTTGAATCACTGAAGTTGGTGAAGACATGACTGAGATATGCCCTTGACAATTTGACAGACTTTTGAGTAGACTAGCAGAGAATACAGAGATGGACAATATGAATGTATGTATTAATGAACATTTGTATGCAACTCCATTGGCATGTATATCATTGCCAAATGGTGTAGAGAGGTATGGGCTAGAGTGTAGACCTCACACACACGCAGAAATCAGTAATGCTAGGCTCGGGAGTGCTCTCTCTTGCCCGCGACTTTTCATATCCAATTTTATAAGAGATGACTAAAAATTTGAATTCAAATTCAAACTTTTGGCTCCCTATGATCAAGCTCCTAAATGCTTGGAGATATTCTTTCAATCAATCAACTAATTTTCCAAGAATCCTTTTGGTAGGTGATTACAAGAGATTCCAAGTCAATTTGACTTTTAGAATGAGGTAAAGTGGTAATTAACCACTAGCATGTGTTCCTATGCTTCTTCATGTATGTGTAGACTTCAATGCATCTTTTGAGCCAAATGTGTAGGCTTGTAATTTACACGAACAGCTCCCCCTCAAGCCAAACATTTTGGCTTAAGTCTTCATCTTCAATCTTCAAGTATATCCTGCAATCCAATCATGGATTTGAACCTGCAAAAAATTGGTTCCATCCAAAGCTTTAGTCAACAAATCTGCACATTGCATGTTGGTTGATACATAGGTAAGTTGAATGTCCTTGCTTATCAATTTCTCTCTCACATAATGGTAATGGACCTCTATGTGTTTGGTCCTAGCATGGTAAATAGGATTACCTGCAAGGTGAAGAGAACTTGTATTATCTCCAAAGATTATTGGAGACCTAGTAAACAAACCCGATTGTGTATACAAAAGCTTAATCCAAATTGCTTCTTGTGTGGCATTTGCTAGTCCTCTATACTCTGCCTCTGTGGAAGACAAAGCAACAGTAGGTTGCTTCTTTGAAGACCATGAAATTGGTTTGTCACCTCCAAAAGAGATATATCCAGAAGTGCTCCTCCTATCATCCTTGCATCCTGCCCAATCTGCATCTGAATAAATTTTGATATCAATATCTGATGTGTAAGGGAAATACAAACCATGGTTCTGTGTACCCTTTAGATACTTCAGGATTCTCTTGGCACCCTCTAAGTGAGGTATCCTTGGCTTGTGCATAAATTGACTTAGCACACTAACTCCATATGCAATATAAATCCTTGTTAAGGTAGCATAGTTCAAGCTACCCACCATACTTTGATAACCTGTAATGTCCTTGACTTCATCACCTTCATGGGCACTTAGCTTTAGATTTACCTCCATTGGAGTGCTTGCTACTTTAGCATCCTGCAAGTGAAACTTCTTTAACATATCTTGTACATATTTTTTCTGAGTGATATATATCCCTGAATTAGTGTAGACTAATTCAAGTCCCAAAAAATATTTCAATAGACCAAGATCATTGATCTTGAACTCCTTCATCATTTGACTTTTGATATATCTGATTCCATTGACATCATTACCTGTAATGATGATGTCATCAACATAAACACAAAGGTATATTACCTCTAAATTACTTCTCTTAATGAACAGAGAAGTATCTGCCTTGCTCATGACAAAACCTTGGTCTTGGAGGTATGTAGTTAACCTGTAATTTCATGCCCTAGGTGCCTGCTTCAATCCATATAAAGCCTTTTTTAATTTGCAAACGTATGTTACCTTCTTGGGGTCCTCATAGCCAGGAGGTTGTGACATATATACCTCCTCTGAAATCCATCCATTCAAGAAAGCATTCTTGACATCAAATTGGTACATATTCCAATTAATTTTTTTGACGCAGCCACACTTACCAACACTCTGATGGTTGGCATCTTGGCCACATGTGAGAATGTCTCCTCATAGTCAATGCCTTGGGTTTGTGCAAAACCCTTGGCTACCAATCTGGCTTTGTACCTATTGATTGTGCCATCAGAATTTCTTTTAAGCTTATAGATCCATCTAGATCCTATTACCTTTATTGAGTCCTTCTTTGGTACTAACTCCCATGTGTCACTCTCTTTGAGAGCATCAATCTCCTCATCCATAGCTTCTTTGGATTCTGATTTGGTTATTGCTTCTTCATATGATCCTGGTTCTTCATTTGACAAATCTTTGGCAGATAAACAGAATGTTTAGTAACAAGAGATGTATCATACCCATATCTGATAGGTTTCTTGCTTTCTCTTTGTGATCTTCTAAATGATTGAGTTGAGGACTTAGGTATTTCTTCAAGCTTCTTCATCTTCATTTTGCCTTTGGATTTCCATGCTTTGAATTCTTCAAGATTGATGGTGTCTTCATCATCTGAACTTGAGGATTCATTCTGAATAGGTTCCTCCTTTGTAAGACTTGGAAATTCCTCTTCCAAATCATAGGGTAATTTGACCTTCGTGCATTCATTCTCATACCAAGAATCATTTTCATCAAAGACAACATTTCTGCTTACCATAAATCCCTTATTGATAGGATTATAAAACCTGTAACCTTTTTTATTTAAATCATACCCAATAAAGATGCATTTTTTAGCCTTTGGGTCTAGCTTACCTCTTATCTGAGAAGGAATGTGTACTTATGCTACACATCCAAATATTTTGCAATTGTCAAGTGAAGGTCACTTACCATGCCATGCTTCATAGGGTGTCATGCCATCAAGAGACTTAGACAGTAACCTGTTTATGAGGTAAGTGACAGTAGAAACACTCTCTGCCCATAGATAGTTAGGTAACTTTTTCTCATTAAGCATAGATCTAGCTGTCTCAACAATTAATCTAATTTTTCTCTCAGCTACCCCATTGTGTTCAAGAGAATACCTTGTGGTTATCTCTCTTTTGATGCCTCTGTCCTGCAAGAAACCTTCAAATTCATTGGAGAAGTACTCACCTCCTCCATGTGACCTTAGCCTCTCTGATTTTCAACTAATGCAATATATTTTTTAAAGCAATTAAATACCTCATCCTTGTGCTTCATGAAGTATAATACAGTCCACCTGCTATAATCATCAATGAAAGACACATAGTACCTTGATCCTGAGACTGAGGGGTCTTTGCTTGGTCCCCATACATCTGTGTGTACAAGCTCTAGGTTGTCTTCAACCATGTATCCTTTCTTTGAGAAGGGTAACCTGTGAGACTTCCCAAATTGACAAGCACCACACTTACAAATCATATGTTGCTTGGATACATTAGGTATCCCATGCACACATTGGTCCCTGCACATTTGTTTCAAGGTTCTTTCTCCTATGTGCCCTAACCTTTTGTGCCAAATCTCAAGCTTTGAAAGTGTTTGATCTTTATAACTGTATAGTGCAATATTCTTTGTATCTTCCAACTCAAAAGTGAAAAGTCTACCTGATTTTACTCCTTTAGCAATCCTCTTGAACCCATGTCTTGGATCCTCCACATATGCTCCATATTGGTTGAATCTAACCTGCAAACCTTTCTCCACAATCTGACCAACACTCATCAAATTTTTGGTAATGGTTGGTACATAGAGTACCCTGCTCAACAAATTCTGATTTCCATCACAAGTCTTAACATTTCCAACTTTAACTACAGAATGCTTTGTGTCATCATCTGTTTGGACTTGGTGCTTACCTTTTGGTTCCTCAAGATCAAAGAGTAATGCTACATTGCCAGCCACATGATTTGAGCATCCTGAGTCAATGTAGAATAGGTGGTCATCATTTGTACCTGATTTTGACGTCATGTTCATGATTAGAAGAGAGTCATCTTGCTCCTCTGTATAGTTGTTGTAATCCTTCCTGGATTTGAATCCTCCTTGGTAGTTCCCATTGTAATTATTTTTGTAGTTGTTGTTGTAATTATTGTTGTAACCTTGGTGATGGTTGAATCTACCTCTTGACTGTGAGTAGCCACCTCTTTGGTATCCTCTTCCTCTCTGATTTTTGTAATTCCGGAAATACTCATCTGTGGTATGATTTGATAAACCACAAATGTTGCATGGTGAGGAGTTATAAGATCTCCCCCCTACCTGGCTTACCTCCTCTGCCCCTTCCTCTTGAAGATTTACCTCTCCCTGCATAGTTGGCTTGAGAGGTTGATCCTTCATCTTCCACCTTCTTGCTCTTGCCTTTATCTTTAGACTTCTTATCAGTGTATAGGGCAGAAGAGTTATTACCTTTGGATGTGTCTCCATTTTTGTTGACCTTTGCTTCATGATTAAACAATTGTCCCATGAGGGTTGTAAGATCTGGAGTGTGCATGTCCATGTAGAGATCCATGGCAGTGGTGAAGCTTTCCCATTTGTCATCAGCCTTGATCCCATTGATCACTTGCCTTACAATCTGTTCTTCTTCAATCTCTTCTCCTATGCTTGCTAACTGATCTGCTACATCTTTAATCTTGGTCACAAATTCTGAAACAACTTGCTTAGGTTGCTTCCTTAGTGTTGTGAATTCAGTCCACAACTGATTTTTCTTAGCCCTTGTGTTGGAGGAAAAATATGATGACAAGGTTTCCTAAGTCTCTTTGGATGTTTTACAATTTCTAATATGTGGCAAAAGAAAATCAGATATAGAGTTGAGTAAATAAGACCTTGCCAATGCATCCTTAGCACACCATGTGTTGAGCTTTTCATGTTCTTCCTTGGTTGGTAATCCTCTTGCTTTGAATGAGGGCAATTCCTCATCTCCTGAGATGTACCCATAGAGACTCCTTCCTTGTAAGTAGGTCTTTATCCTTAGAGACCATGCTTGATAGTTGTTCTTGTCCAATTTGGAAATAAATGAAGGAAAACCATCTCCCATTTTACCTTTGTTTGCTCTGATACCACTGTTGGGATAGATGGATGGATGCTCCAAGAGACTGAGTAGGTACTACTAAACCTGCTTTGTACCAGCCCTCTTTTGCTTCAGAGTTGATAACTAGACCTTCTTAGCTTTCCAATGACACCACAAAATGTCCTATGTCCTTTGGAAATAATGTGTGCAATGATTGAATCAAAACAGATAACTTTGGAAGTCACAAACTCAAGAAAACCTTCTATTTTTGTCTTGACACCTGCTGAGTATTTTGCTCAGTATGACTAGCACAATAGGAATTGGAAACATTCCTTTTAGGGGTATCTAATTATCTTAGTAACCTACCTATTCCAAGTGGAATGATGTAAAATGATAAACTATGCTAAGAGAAATCAATTTAGCAAGTTAAGCTATACCCCCAACTTTTTAGGACTGTAGCAGAAAATCACCAGAGTTCACCTCGACGCAGATTTCTCCAAAATGGCTGAATAGAATGTCTTCAAATTTTGATAGCATGTAGATTACTTCAAGCGCAATCGAACAAGCTTTGAATCACTGAATTTGGTGAAGAACTGACTGAGATATTCCCTTGACAAGTTGACAGACTTTTGAGTAGATTAGAAGAGAATATAGAGATGGATAATATGAATGTATGTATTAATGAACATTTGTATACAACTCCATTGGCATGTATATCATTGCCAAGTGTAGAGAGGTGTGTGCTAGAGTGTAGACCTCACACACACCTAGAAATCAGTAATGCTAGGCTCGGGAGTGCTCTCTCTTGCCCGCGACTTTTCATATCCATTTTTATAAGAGATGACTAAAAATTTGAATTCAAATTCAGACTTTTGGCTCCCTATGATCAAGCTCCTAAATGCTTGGAGATATTCTTTCAATAAATAAACTAATTTTCCACGAATCCTTTTGGTAGGTGATTACAAGAGTTTCCAAGTCAATTTGACTTTTACAATGAGGTAAAGTGGTAATTAACCACTAGCATGTGTTCCTATGCTTCTTCATGTATGTGTAGACTTCAGTGCATCTTTTGAGCCAAATGTGTAGGCTTGTAACTTACACCAACAAGCCCAAGTGATATGTATCCTGTTAGGGGGCCACCACAATATGCACAGGAACAAAAACAATGAGCAAGCAAATATACTACCTGTCCTAATGTCTCAAGGTGACCAAAGGCAAGTGAATCTTTTGGAGCTGATCGAGGAAAAAGAGACCATCGATAGGATGCCACTCAAGAGGACAAGGGTGCAAGGCAAAGATCGATCTCAAGATGAAGATTCAAGCATGAGTACAAAATCAAAGAAAGGAAGAGTTGTAGAAGGAGAAGCTAGCAAAAGAAAAAGAAGAGTGAGGAGGAAGATCATGATAGAAGACTTTCCTCTAGGTAAGGGTATTGAACCTTATGACCTAATTGAGGATATATCTACACAGAAAAGAAATATCACTTGGCCACAATTATTATAACTATCTTCAAAGACTAGGAGGGAATGGTCCAAGCTAGTGAGCACTAGGAGGACTAAAAATAAGGAAATTCACCTTATAAAACCCAATGCATGTGATGATGTAGTACCCACACTGGATGCATATGTAAAAGGGAAAAGAATTTCGAATGTGTATGTGGATGGCAGAGCACAAATGTGTTTCATGAGAAAAAAAACAATGCATAGGTTAGGCTTGGACGTGACAGGACTATCTGTGTACCAAGCCAAAATGGCGAATAATAGTGCTGGTGTAATTAAAAATTTAAGAGTTATAGTATGTGATATAGAGGTTGCCATGGATATGTATGTAACTGCAACCAAAGGGGTGGGCTACCCCATCATATTAGGATCCCCATGGGTAAATGCAATAAGAGTAGATAAAAAAATGGGGTTTTGGCCTTCTTTATCTCAAACCAAATGATAGAACAAAGTCAGTTATCTATGATTTGAAGGACCAAAAGAAGGGAGATCATAGGTATGAAACAATAATAGATGAAGAGAGTTCTTGTTATGATAGCGATTCTAATAGTGAGGAATCGAGAAGCAAGAATGATTCATCAACACTCAAAGTCATGTGCATGATATTTCAAGGAAAGGAAGGTGAAGGCAAAGAGGATGATCTACAACAACCACAAAGTGAGGATTCCACACCCGATACCAATCTCCAAAAGATGCTAGAAGAAGATCTACTTCAAAGGAAAGGACTAGGTACACCAACTGGCTCAATAGGTACCCCAAATTGTTCATTAAAGATTAGAATGAGATACAAGGTGTAACTTCTATTAAACATCATATTGAAATCAAGCGAGAATCAAAGTCAGTGGTGCAAAAGCTCAGAAGGATTTCAACACTTCAACAAGAAGCTCAATTGAATGAGGTAAATAGACTCATTAAGGCTGGTTTCATTTGCCATGTATCAAATTCTGAATGGGTCTCTCCAGTAGTAGTTACCCCAAAGAAAAACGATAAATGGAGGGTGTGTGTAAACTATAAACGCTTAAATGTGACAACAAAGAGAGATCATTTTTCACTACCCTTCCAAGATGAAATTCTAAATGAAGTAGTAGGTCATGAAAGGTACAGTAAACGTGATGATACTCAGGGTACTTTCAAATTTTGATAGCCAAGGAGGACCAGAGGAAGACCACATTCATTATGCCATGGGGATGCTTTGCTTATCGGGCTATGCCTTTTGGCATAACTAATGCACCTAGAACATTTTAAAGGTTTAAGAACTACATTTTTCAACCATTCTTTGGATCATCAATAAGGGTGTAGATGGATGACTTTGCATATATAGCACTAGAGCTATGCATTGTCAAAAAGTTCAAGAAGGTTTAAAAAGATTGTATGAGCTTTGCGGTCAATCGAATCTTGATAAGTGTCATATTTCCAAGAAAGAAGTAGTTCTCCTTGGAGATCTCATATCAGAAAACGGGATTCAAGTTTATCCATCCAAAGTGGAAGCCTTATTTGCTCTACCTCCTCCATCAACAACAAATCAGACCCTTACTTTTGTACAAAAGGTATGCTACATGTCACAGTTCATCCATCTTGTATCTAAAATCATAACGGTCTTAAATATGGGAGAGACTTTCTATGTGTGTCCAAGTGCAGGTGAAGAAGCAATCAGAGTAGTCTTACTCCAGAAGGATACAAAAATATCTGACATGCATCTTGTTTACTTTGCTAGCAAGGTAATGAAAGAAAATGAGAAGAGATACATAGATGAAGAGAAACTCATGTACGCACTTATGTTTGGAGTAAGGAAGTTTCGGTCTTACCTTCTGGCTAGGCCTTTCATTGTTTTACAACAGATCAGGCATTCCCATATGTGGTACAACATATGAGTATCTCATCTAGAATAGCTAAATGGGTTCTTGAGCTTCAAGAATACAACTATACTTTTATAGTAGAGAAAAGCACAAGAGCTAGTCTTGTAGACGTACTCACCTACAAGAAGTGGGAGAGGAAAATATTTAATGTGAGGGATATGGGAGCAACCTTGCATGAAGAAGATATTGAAGATGCACATATTGTATTTTTTGATGGTGCATATAAGAAGCAACTTGATAAAGCAACAGGAGGATTTGTGATCTATGACCAAAATAAACAGTTCATCTTCAAGAAAGGTATAACTCTTCCTAATGCTCATTCAAATAATGAAGTAGAATATGCAACACTATGTTAGGCCTTGCATGAATGTGTTCAAGATGGTATCAAAAGGTTGATTATCAAAGCAGACTCAATGTTGATAATCAAGCAATAGCAAAATGTGTGGCATTGCCAAAGCCAAATTTTGTTTGATTGGTTGAAAAAGCTAAGAGTGTTATTGAAACAATTTGACAACACTCAAATATGTCATGTACCAAGGAGAAAAAATAAAGAAGCAAATGCATTAGCGAATGAGCAATTTGATGGTTTCATAGCATCCATGAAGGTCGGAGATAGCAAATTTCTAGGTCAAGAAACATTAAAAGATATCACCAAATTCAATGAAACTGCAGAACCACCCAAGGATTGAAACAAGGTACAAGGGCATCACCTAGTAAAGAAGGCTCTAAAGTACCAACTCTTAGGAGATAATCTCTTTTAGAAAGGTAAGGACCTTATCCTTAGAAGAGTCCCCTAATCTATTGAAATAAAGAGCATTCTAGAGTCATGTCATGACCATGCATCTGGAGGACACTTCTCACATTACATAACGATAAGGAAGGTACTCCAAACAAGGTATACATGGCCAACACTTCATAAGGATGTTCAAGAATTGTGTAAAACATGCAACAAATGTCAAATTATAGGTAATTAGATTCTTATTTATGAACCAAGGACACCACTCATATCTTATGGGCCATTTGAGAAATGGGAAATCGATGCAATCTGACCACTACCAAGGACAAGCTCAGGAAAGGAATACATCATTGTGGCAATGGACTACATGACTAGATGGGTAGAAGTAGCTAGCGCAAAAACGATAATAGCTCAAGATATTGGGAATTTCATTTATGATTCCATATGTTGTAGATTTGGAATACCTTTAGAGATACTGTCTTACCATGGTCCATGTTTTAGATCAAATGTTCTGAATAATCTATTGAGTAGATTAAACATAAGTCATAGATACTCCATACCCTATTATCCTCAATGTAATGGTGTTGTTAAAAAGACCAATGGAATTATTTGTAAAATCATGAGTAAGTAGGTAAAGAAGCATCCTAAGAAATGGTATAAACACCTCACTACCGGGTTATGGGCATATCGCACATCCTACAAGGCATCATTAGGTTTCACTCCATTTCACTTGGTATATGGACAAGAAGCCTTGTTGCCAATAGAAGTAGAAATTCCAAGCCTCTGAGTACTACTAAAGGAAAGTTGAAAGAGTGAGCAAGAGGTAATCCAAAAGAGGCTTACAAATCTACAAAAATCGAGTATGAAAACAGAACCTACAGCCTAGCATTACATGAATCAAGCAGAGAAAAGGAGGCATGAATTTAACAAACAACTCAAAGATAAAAGATTGAGAAAAGGAACTCTTGTTCTAAGATATGATAACCATTTTGATAACAAGCATGATGCAAACTTCCAACCACGATGGAACGGACCCTTTCTAATCAAGATAAATTTCAAGAATGGTAGCTATTAACTTATGGATCTATCAGGGAAAGTGCACAAGACCAAGGTCAATGGATGGAGGCTGAAGAAGTACTAGCAAAGGATAGAAGACATTGATGATCACCAAGATCAATCAAAGGAGAAAGAAATGTCGATGGTGCTACAGGAAGACGACCCACCTTGGGACATCAACGAACTATTCGAAAGCTAGAGACATGAATGCCTCTAGCCTTTGGGGAGGGCTAAGTATCAGGGCTATATTTTGATACCTCCTTTAACAATACTTTTATTCTATATATGTAATATGTTTGTTATTTTATTTCCCTATGATACAGATATGTATAAAATAAATATGAAAGATAGAAGTCAATTGGGGCCCGCCACTCAATATATGACTAGCTCTCCATGCAGTATAAGAGAAACAATCAATATGAAAGGGAAATATAAAAGCGAGATGGAAAGTCTAGAATATTCAAGTATTTAAACCTTGTCCCACTCAATGAAACAAAAATCTTCTCAAAGGCCCCATATCCCCACCACACCTTTTTGAATTTTCAATGAAGAAGACCTCTTGTTTATGCATATATCTGATATTTTTGGACCCAAAAATCTAAAGTACGATGAGACAAAGCCAAATATCAGTGAATAGGACCCATTGCACGCATTGTGAGGAGAAAATATCATGTTTTTATAATAAAGCCACAAAATATCTAAGAAATATGTAAGAACATGAGAAATATCACACCCTCCTGAGTCTAGAAACTTCTCGATCTTTGTAACATTATTTATTTCACCACAAATATACAAATATATAGAAGATTCATTCCAATATATCATTTCCAAATATCTTCCCAAAAGGCCTATAAAAGGACCCCTTGGGTGCCTTCCAAAAGCAAGAAGACCTGTATGCAAGTACACGTTGCGGGTGTAGTGGGCACTCCAAACCTAGGAGAAGGACTGTACCCTATGTCACTGTATTGAGAGAGCTATACAAACTCCTAGTTTGTAAGTCCCCCATGTCCTTGTAGTATTTTCTATTTCAATCAATTTCATTTCTCCAATTCCTCCCATTTCCATTACCCTTAACCTTCGCTTATTCTATCCAATACACCCTCTCTTCTTCTCTCATTTCCTACTCCTTCCATCTTCTCCCCATCTTCTCCATAATTCCCAAACCCACTGAAGATTGTGGTACCACCTAGATCCTCTTGTCATTGATACTCTCTTTCTTGTGAGTGTTTTGTTTGTTGGTACTACGAGGGCGACGTGGTCAACCCCTACCTTAAGAGTACTTGTGTAGTGATTGTTTGTTGGTACTAAAAGGGCAGTGTGGATCACCCCTACCTTAAGAGTACCTTTGTGTTGATTGTGTTTAAATGTACTAAGAGGGTGGCATGGATAACCCCACCCTAAGAGTGCCATTTTATTTGTATGACAAGGCAATGTGGAACACCCTTGCCTTGGCAGTGCTATGTGTGTTTTTCCCATGAATGATTTTGTAGGAGCTTGGTGTCCCTCATCTTCAATTCCATTCTTTTTTTATGAGGTGAGCATCAAGGAAGAGCTAGAGGCCATTTGCTTAATGACCCTCCCATAAGTTGGTGACCTCATTGAGGAACTCAATTAAATGAATTTCCAAAACCCCAATAACCAAAATCGTCCCATTTGTCCCAACCAACCTTACCAACAAAGACCCTATCTTTCCATCCATATCACATATAATAGGAATATATTCTTCTAATAATGCATAGTATAACATTTTGGGATAGAGCGTTTGGTAGAAATCCTTTTATCTCAAGAATCATTTATCTTTTGAGTTTTAGAGTATACCCTTAGCTTCGATGTCTGGATCTTCATTCTTCTGTAAGGAAGCTACCTTCAATTTCAACTATGGCATCAATCTTCCCACACCTCTATGGAAGACCCAATGTAGATGCTATAGAGTTTTAAGACAATTTGGAAATGGCATACCTTGTCTTAGGAAGGGATCAAGAAGCTATCAAACTAAGGGCGTTCCCATTGGTCCTAAAGGAGGAAGCTAGAGTATGATACAAGAACCTATCAAATGAAGCAATAAGGAGCAGGGAAATAGTGTGTGAAGCATTCATAGCTCGATATGGCAAAAAAAGGATACACTAGAAGGATTGTGGCAACAATTGCTCTTACTAAGGCAAGTAACTCTTGAAGACTTTTAAAAATATGAGTCCAAGTTTCATTGTATGTGGAATATATGAGAAGGTAGCCTATGGACAAAGGAGGTAGCTCCGTAGTTTTTCAGAAGGGATAGATTCATCTCAGGACTCTTCCCTTCTCTGAAACAAAAGGTGGAGTCACAATTTCCAGGGACCTTTGAAGAAGCATTAGATATAGCAAGAGTGAAGTGTAGAAAATTAAAGTTTCGGTCTTCAAAGGTTGAAAAAGTAGAACATATGGATGCTATTCCCCTATTACCAATTGCACATTACAAGATATCTTGTAGAAACTCACACAATAGCTAGAACAATGGATACTCAACTTGGTGAGGAGTCAACAAGATAGATCATAAAGGGCACAAAATCAGGGACAATGATGAGAAGCACAAGATTTCATATCCTACAATTGCAATGAATGTGGTCATGGTATGTATAATTATACTCACCCTCCTAGGAGCCCAGGTGATATGTATCCTATTAAGAGGCCACCACAATATGCACAAGAACAATAACAACCGCAAGCAAATATTCCACCTATCCCAATGGCTCAAGGTGGCCAAAGGAAAGTGAATGATTTGGATCTTACCAAGGAACAAGAGACCATGGATACAATGCTAATCAAGAGGACAATGGTGCAAGACAATGACTGATCTCAAAAACGAAGATTCCAACATGGGTACACAAATGAAGAAAGGAAGAGTTGCAGAAGGAGAAGCTAGTAAAATAAAGAGAAGGCGGAGAAGGAAGATCACGATGGAAGACTTTCCTCTAGGTAAGGGTATCGAAGCTTATGACCTAATTGAGGATATATCCACACAAAAACCAAATATCACTTGGCTAGAATCATTACAGCCATCTTCAAAAACTAGGAGGGAATGGTGCAAGCTAGTGAGCACTAAGAGGTTTAAAAATAAGGAAATTCACCTTATAAGAGCCAATGCATATGATGATGTAGTACCCACATTGGATGTGTATGTAAAAGGGAGAAAACTTTCGCCTTGATATTCAAACCACATGCTATGCACATGGATGAAACACTGAGTAAGAGGGCTGATGGTAACTCTAGGGGAGGTAATGGTTATAATGGTGACAATTCATTTGAATCCATCATGCTTAACATGTTCTTTACAAAGGATAGATGTCAATTTGCACTCTTTAGCCAATTCTCATGCAACTTATATTTAGCCTGTGTATGTAACAATCCAAATGATGAGTATAGACCTGTAGAAAAATGTTCAAACCAATATCAATAAAGCTAAATATTACCTACAGTTAAGGCACCTTGTCATTCTCATCTGGCTCAACCCCTAACAGCTCTAGATTAACAATATATATCTGAATTTGTGACTCCAATTGAATCCTCCTCTCAGGAGACATTCCCACATCACATTTCAATTCATCTATGGATGCCTGTAACTTTTTTATCATCTCAATGACTGTTGTAGTCACCTTAGACTGAGCAGCCTTTGATAGCTTGGCTTGATCCAAATCAAGCTTGACCCTATCCAACTTATTATGTTCACTATCAATTAATAATTCTAAATTACATATAACCTTAGTACTCTCCACTTGCCTTATGGAAGCAATTGTCGTACCTTGTCCAGCATATAACTCAATATCTTCTTTCTGTTCCTGCAAGTTCGCATCCAAAGGCTCTAAAAGTGTTGAAGCATCACCGTTCAAACAACTGTAAAACCTTTGCATCTTCAACTGCAATGTACCCATCTTCCTGCATCTTTCGATAGAAGCTTCTACAGCTATATCCCATGCCACTTGGTACATAGATGGATTTTTTTATGTTTGCGCAGTGGTACAATTTTCAAATGCAAAGGCTCTAGCAAATTGTATAGACAATTTGTAGTTTGTTGGTACCTCCTGTTAGAATTTCCGATGTAACACCATCAATGTGTCATAGAACTCTTGCCTGATATATTTAACTTTCATCTTCCCCTTGAGTCGAGATCTATACCAACGATAGACAAGCCATAAACGGTGTGGAAATCCTCTTTTTTCTCATAGAATATGCTGTGGTCTAACACTTTTCGATATGGTGGATATATCCACCTACATCAACAAGGCAAATTGTTTATAAATGCATGCCCATTACTCTAGTCATAGTACCAAAGATTTAGTGTAGTCCCTATATCTTTGTGATTCATGAATGCAAGAAAGAAGGGTCCTACACAGGCCTACAGATAACACAGAGATACTCACAACAACTTCTGTATGTATTAATGATTCAGTATAGCAGTTACATACATGCGACTCATTACATGATGCGACACGTGAGTAAGTCGCAGCTGTTAAGGCATTATTTCTAGGACATGGCATTTATCCACATGGTTCATACGTGGTACATCCATGTAATCCTAGTTAAGCCGCCTCAACACTCCCCTGTAACTACAGTACTGGAATGTGACATAGATATAACTTCATTTCAACAATTCCAAGATGTTTCTTGCAGAGGATGAACTTATCTGCTCCCACAGGCTTCATAAGCATATCAGCTCACATTAGATGAGTTGATACATATGTGAGATGAAGTTTTTTCTGCTTTAGAAGATCACGTATAAAATGAAACTTTAAATCAACATGTTTTATTTTCTCTGAGTGTTTGGGGTTGCTAGCCAAATGTATGCATGATTGGTTATCACACATAATCTGCAAGGGAATTGATGTCATTAGTAAGGGCTCTTGCATGACCGTTTGGATCCAGAGGCCTTCTTTTGTCATGAGAGCTAAGGCCACAAATTCACCTTTTGCTGGTGACAATGCAACTGCTGTCTACTTTTTGGAGAACCAGGTAGTACTTGCCATTTAACTGGCTGTAAAACTAGCTTATTAAATTACATAGCATTAGACACAGTGATTGATATTAGATTTGGAGCTTACCTATGAGCACCTAAATAATGCATGCAAGGATGTTAGACCCCATACCTGCTCATACTCGTTCCCAGAGATTGCGTTTCACCTTTGTCGTCTAATGGAACAGCTTCGTTGATGGTAGCTTTCTCTCGTGATTGACGAAGTCATGCGGACCTTTTGTGCTCCACTGGCGTAGACTCCATAGACTCACCACCTTGTGGAGTACGTGAGGAATAATGACATTTACTATCGATGTTCCAGCCATGATACTTAGCAGGACACCACATGAGTAGTGATCGTACGTCCTTCACTCCTTGTTCATCAATAAATGAGATTTCGGTAAACCACTCGTTAGTGTTAAGTTACGTCATCAAAACTGAGACTAGTGTCTTATTTGTTATGGAGGCAAGCGTTACAAGCAAAAGATGTAGTGGAATCATAACTAAGCAAAAAGCACTCAAGAAAAATGAACGCTAGTGTTTTAGATGGAAACAGAACAAGAAAAGAAGGTTATTGCTTTTTATAGAAAAGGAAATGACTGCATGTATAGGAGGGCGGCGCTTTAACTTTTGGAAGTGGGAGATGGTTGGCTCTCTACATGCAGCGGAAGGAAAGGAGAGGAAGAGACCATTGGTGTTAGAGGAAGGAAAGGAGAGGAAGAGACCATTGGGACAAAGTCAAAGTCAAGAGAGGAGAAGGTCAAAGCTGATTCGCGACAATTGTGTTGATAAAGAAGAGTAGACGTATTGTCTGTAAGATATATGTGTATGTGAGACAGGAGAGGTTTTTTTGTCTCTCTATTGAGAGAGAATAGCACTGCGCAATTGAAGGGCAATTAGCGCAGCCTTTATGGAAAGGCAATGAATTTATGAAAGCATGTAGGTCTGTTCAGGATTGGAGGAGGATAAAAGGAAAAGGACGCTCATCTCATCGGATCTCATAGCAACAAGCGCATCTGAATCAATGGGAGATGAGAGAAAGGGAGGTAAATGTTTCTGAGGCCTCATTTCAGTGAAAGAATTAAGTGCAGAGAACATACGCGAAAGGATGAATAAAGTGAAACAGTTATTTGAAGGATAAACCTAAATGTAAGCTCTTCAAGTTGCAACCACTTCCATGGCTGCATAGCCAACAGGTTGAGTATCAATATGGCGCATTGTACAGAGAATGGTAGAAAAGGGTGAATTAGCATCTACGTTGGTGCCTTCATATTTACTGCCTTTAGGAAGAAGGCAGTCAAAGCAAGACACAAAGTATACATGTGTAGCCAACAAACCTACTAAGTTCAAATTTTTTTCCCTGGCACCACTCTTAAGGATATATCAAGTTTATGATTTACTTTTTAATATTCAAGTTTCTGCACCGATTTCTTTGGGTTGTTGCTTGAGTGCCAAAAGATATTCTTATGCTAACATCTGTGAGAGTTAAGAACAAGATTCATGGATATAAGCATGATACGTTTCTCCACTTTTGAATACTCCATAGGAATTAAATTTCAGGATGTTCATAACTCTTGATTCAAACCAAATGTAGTGGAAATCGCTTAAAATATTCAGCTAACTGAAAGCAAATCACTCTCAAGAAATTTGATTCTCTTTGTCATTATATTAAGAAACTTACAATCATCTGCTTTCATCCTGGTGTTAGTTTGTCAAAGGAGAGAAAGAGCGGAGAGAGAGAGAGAGAGAGAGAGAGAGAGAGAGAGAGAGAGAGAGAGAGAGAGAGAGAGAGAGAGAGAGAATCAAAAGGCAGGATGGGGAGAAAAGGAGTTGGAACAAGTTGAGAGGTTTACAGGGAGAGCGAGAGAGAGAGAATGCATAATGCGGAGAACGGGAGTTGGCACAGGTTAACAGCTTTACGGAGAGGGAGATAAGAGAGAGAGAGAGAGAGAGAGAGAGAGAGAGAGAGAGAGAGAGAGAGAGAGAGAGAGAGAGAGAGAGAGAGAGAGAGAGAGAGAGAGAGAGAGAGAGAGAGAGAGAGAGAGAGAGAGAGAGAGAGAGAGAGAGAGAGAAAGAGAAAGAGAGGGGGGAGGGAGACATAGAGAGAGACAGAGAGAGAGAGAGAGAGAGAGAGAGAGAGAGAGAGAGAGAGAGATGGTTATCCTTAAAGTATGTTCATTTATCTTAATGAATTCTTGGCAACTTACTTCCTCATGTGGATTGTTAATTTCAATAAACATCATATCAGGCCCTATGCACACACACAGATATAGAGAGAGAGAGAGACAGAGAGAGAGGAGTGATAGAGAGAAAGAGATGACATAAAAGGAAGCAAACACAGGTCGAGGAGAGAAAGAAATTAAGAAGACCTACATGGAGTCAGAGTGTATGAGTGTTTGCCTCTTACCTAATTATGACGAAGATAGATACTTAGGGCCTAGATCCATGAACCCTTAGCACACAACTTCAAGTTTTGGGCGTATTTGAGAAGTCAGCTACAAATCGTGATTGAATGGTGCAAGCCTTAGAAGCCATTTCAAACGATTATTGATTCTTAACTAGAGGAGATATCACAAAGTTTATGCGAATTTATGATAATAAAATGGATCTTTATGATGTTTATGCATCTATCAAACCTAGTGAGTTTGCAACAATTTTGTTGCATGAAGTCAAGCGGGAGACGATGTTGTAGCCAATGAGGAGGTAAGTCTTTAGTTTTTCATAGTATAGACGTTGCTTTGGCCCCACAATTGGGAGACATATTTGGAAGATTTTACCCAACCAATGGGATTCGCTATAGAGTGGGCGAGTGTCACATTATGGTTATGTTTCCACATGGCCCCTCAAGAAGCACGTTCTATTGATGGACAGAGAAATAGAGAGAAACTCTATCATGAGTCTTACAATCATAATGGGATGAAGGCTAGGTGGTGAACAAAAGAGAAACGTTCATGTATTGGTTGGCATTGTTTGCATGAACCCAAGCTTGGGCTATGGCAAAAGGACAAAGGGTTCTGATGCAAGAGGTAGAGTGCAAAAAGTAGTGTCCATGCGTGTGAGATGAAAGAGATGGAAGTTACATGTAATGCAAGATAGTTGGATGGGTAGTTAACACATTGAAACTTTACCAATTTCTAGTTGCATACCATTAATTTGTATGGAGAAGATTTTAAAGGGTATATAATAACTCGAGCTTAATATTGTGGATTAAGGTAATAAATGTTGAGGCACATGTTCAATTGATAATGAGGAGGATATACAATACTATGAGAATACAGATGAGGATGGAAGATTACAAAGTAAGTTTTATGATGAATTGTAGGTTTGTGTACATCAAGTCCATATAGAAGAAGAGCAATGTGATGTGGTTTTTAAGGAGAAAAAAAGTTTTTATGAAGAGGATTAAAAAGTCTCCTATGGCGAACTAATTTTGAGTAAGATTACGAATCCAATTGAATCAAATGAGTTTAGTGAAGTGTTAGATATGCTCAATACTCCACCCTCAAGTGACAACAAATGCTCCATGGTGCTCTAAGAGCACAACATTTCAGATTTGTACAAGCAAAACTAACTAGCAAAATAGCCTCATAATCATGAGCTCCACATGATGATTCATTCTCATATTTTGCATAATCTATGAGATTATAGAGTCCACAACATAAAATGGGGAAAGAAATTATATCCCTAGCACATATAGGGCATTTGACAATGTGAAATAACTACCATCAGTAATAGTGAGATTATCTTTCCAACCCCTATGATAGGATATGAGAGTTTTTAGGAGATGTAACAGTATTACCTACATAATCAGGTGGAAATCAAGTGAAGAAACTACACTACAAGGTTATATGTTTGGTTGCCTCAATATCAAACTACCAACCTGTTGAGAGTTCCATGCTCCACCCTTTTGTCCAAAGCTAAAATCATTCTCGTGCAAGCTCACTTATCCCACATGCAAGGGAATTCTCCCAAACTCCGTATAAGCAAGGCCTCTCCTTCACTCCACACAAGTCATTCCACTCTAAACAGCAAGTCGTAACAAACGAGAACTATGTCATAACAAGAGAACACTCTCTTCAAAAATCAAGCAAATGGCAGCTTATGTTTGAGATTCCTTTATACCAATATACATATATTAAAAAAATGAAGTGAAAACATGTGATTTTTTGACATTTTTTGTCATTTTCTCTTAAAAAAAGAGCTCAAAATGTAGTCAAAATTTCACTATATAAGGCATTGACATGTCCAAAATCTATATGATAAGACATTGACATGTACAAAATCTATATGATAAGACATTGACATGTCTAAAATCTATATAAAGAATGTAAAACTGAATAATTCTCATACAAAAATAACATTTTAGACATATTTTCAATGGGTGGATATCTGATTGTTATTCAAAATTGCTACAAAACATGGTTTCATTAACCAAACTACTTCAAGGCATTTACATAAGCACTAAAACTGTTAGAGAGTTTCAATGCAACTCACAACTATGTCGATCTATGTCTACACCCTCATCATCTGATGCACGTGATTCAGTCTCATACTGTTGAGAGCTCTCTTCTTCTTCTTCTATATCCACAAGAGCGCTATCTTCATCCACGTACATACCAAATTCTGCAGGATCATGCACAAATCTTATCGTTTGCCTATGATTTCCTGTACCACATACATATGGAAGCTTTTGTTTTATCATATTGATGGTTGGTTTCCTCAAGTGACCTGTTTTTGTCAAGGAAAAATCATAAACAAGAATATCTACATCATCCATTTTAAGAGTGGATGTGCTTAAAATATTCTTTTTCTTTTTTGAACCTGTTTGTTTAGTATCACACACCATTTCTAAGCTATATTTACCTGTGAATGCATTACTACTTTTAGTATAATACCAATGCACCATCAAAGCCTCTATTCTTCTCTGATCAATATCTTTAGTTATCTCTAAAACCTTTGCAATCCAAAATGCTCTGGTAGCCTCATCACCATCAGCAAGTACTGCAATAAGTGTTCCAACATTTATCTCTATTAAATTTCCTTACCATCTTGCTTCTGCCTGTTTTGTCATCCTTGGGCCTACATAAATATTTCTTTCTGGTGGATGTATAAAACTTTGAAGTGCATCTGCATTACATGCTTGGGCCACATTCACGGATCTTTGTGTACAAAAATCCCATGTGAATGGAATATCAACTGGCCAATGACCTGCAATTGTATACTGTATAATCTCTTCTTGATGATTGAAAAAGTCCTCCCACCAAGATACATCTTGATCTCCAGCATATTTTTTTGCACGCTCAATATGTCTCTTCTTTTCAATGAGTGCATGCTTCCAACTTTTACTTTGATCAACCACATTTCCACATCTTTTTGTATTGTTTTTATCTTCATATGGTGATTGTTCTGCACCATACACCGTAGATAAATTAGGCACCTGCAATAAGAATCTGCATCCCTCTTTAGGCTCCCACCCAGGAGAAGATGAATACTGCTTTGCAAATAAAAGGGTTATTTCATCAAACCTCCTCATCAAGAATACTTGGTTGAAACTAATATTTTGCAATGGAGCCAAAACCTTGGCACTGTTATCAAGGCCCATTGAGCAAAAGTGCTTAAAGTTATAAATCTGTGTTGGGTGTTGCACTTCTGGTTTTGGAGTATATGCTTCTGAAATCAGCTCACATAAAATCAGAAGAGTAAAAGCATTGTTACGTGCTGACTTCTTAGAGAAAGTACTGAACATTTGATCAATGTGATCATGAGTGTGGCCAACCAGAAGGAAATTTACCTTAACCTTCTGAAATACCTGTTTATCAACAAGCATGCTTAAATATCCAAAGATTGTAGAATTATTATTCTCTCTTGCAGTATTATCAAGTTGCAAATATAGAGTTGGTGGCAAAAGACCCTTCCATGATTGGAAAACACGATGAATGACAGTAACTGTAAGGTTTGGATAATTATGCACATTCGGATATGTGAAGAAAACCTTGGACATTACAGTTCCATTGTATACCAAAGCACCAACCAAATGCATTTCCACAAGGACTTCATCTCCAATGTCCTTAGGGATGCGATAAAAATGTGGCAAACAAGTTTTTTTTTATCCATACCATCGATAACAAACACATATAACGCTCCGGATTTCTGAGTGCTTTACTTCGATGATGAATTGCTTTCTTTCTCTCTAAAGCTTTACTCTCACGATGGTTGTTAAGAAGGTTTTTAAAATTATTCTTTTCCTCTGGTGTTGTAGCCCCCTTTGCCATGTTTTTCAAAGTTGTGCAAATTGAACATTCACCCATTCTAACTTTATGAGGAATAGACACATTGTTAAACTCTTCCTTCCATAATCGAGTAAAGTGACGATACAACACAGAATTCTCATTTCTATTTTCCATGTCTTCTCTATATATTTGAAATACCTCTCGACGAGTAAAGTTATCTGACAAGTGCAACCTTCTAGTTGTAGGCATAACCTCACAATGCAAGCTAAAATAGTTCATCATCCAATTTATTGCATGACGTCCAACAGATCCTTTGGTCCCAACATGGAACGTATCCAAAATGAGATCCCCATTCAAAAACCCCTGTTGAACCCTATGTATTCTAAAATTTCCCACACCCATTGCAATTTTAAATGTAGCCCTACAACATCGCATCCCTTGACTAAAGAAATATTCAAAAGCAACACGTGTTACTGACATGTTATCCTCAATCATTTGTATGCGAGAAACAAGGTATATATCCTGCCTTTCACTATCTAAATGGAGGAATTTCTCTCTTAGGTGCTTTAGTTTCTTCATTCCTAAATTGTACAAACATTTCAAACCACAACAATGCTTCACAATATCCAATGCAATTTGTCTATCTGAAGTAAGAAATTTAAATCTTTTTTTACTTACTCACGAGGCCTTTTTAAAACGTAGATTGAGCTTGCTTTGCTTTTCCGTTGCTCCACATGCACTTGAGTTAGAAGGGAGATCAATGGTTGGATTAGATGGGAGATCAAGAGGTGCATTTGGTTGATCAACATTGCACTGTGAATTGGATAACTTAAATGACTCAACAGAAAACATAGAATGATCATCATCACGTTCTAAACCATAGGGATCATCACTTATGTGGAAAGGGTCAACTGAGAACAATGAATCCGAAACTGTATCAATATGAGCAGAGGAAGCTGATGCCCAAGCATCCACTAAAAAGATCGAGCTCATCTTCACTCAGTTCAAAGAAGACTGAAGATGAATGACCTTTTTAAATAAGTAGAAATCCGAGATCAAGTGAAGATGTCACATCAAATGTCACATCAAGTAGATATGAAATCAAAAGTTCATTAAAGTACATTAAATTACATTAGGCATCAAATTACATCAAATTACTTAATTACTCAGATATACACTAATAAGGGAACCAAAGATTTGATTCACTTTTGAAAGATGAGATACACAGTTGATTTCTAACTAGATATGAGTTAGAGTCTTAGCATTATGAGTGAATCATAATATATCCAAGTTGAGTTCCAACTGGATTAGATATTAAAATTGTTTGGAGTAGTCCCATTGAAGACTTTACAAGAAGAAATTTTACCTTTGGTTAAGATTTAAAGGATTAGGTTTTATTGTGGTCTTGGCTAGATCTCAAAAAGGTAGATGAAAGTATATTAAAAAAGAATTATGTGTAAAAGAGGTACACGGAAAAGTATACGTAAGAAGTATATGGAAAAGTATATGTAAGAATTATATGTAATAATTAAGTATGTGCTTGTTACAAAAGATTTTTAAATGAATTTTAAATCTACGATTTTCCTGAACGTTGGATGCAAAAACAATGAGTGACGTTTGAAATTACCAAGCTATTTTGTTGAAATTACCAACCTATTTTGTTGAAATTACCCCAAAGTTCTTTGTTGAACGTTTAT
Organism: Ceratopteris richardii; assembly: GCA_020310875.1. NCBI lineage: Eukaryota > Viridiplantae > Streptophyta > Polypodiopsida > Polypodiales > Pteridaceae > Ceratopteris > Ceratopteris richardii. Next base: position 52,931,323 of record CM035432.1, on the reverse strand, counting down.
TCATACATTGATTTTCCTTTTCAACAATGTGTTACAAGATAAATGTGAATATGAACTGAAGTGATAAGGATAACACTATAAAGATGTCATTAATCTCCCATATTCAACACAAATTAGACTTGATTTTTTCCCAAGCAAGAGATTCTAAGAAACAATTTATACATGAGATTAGACTTCCTCATGTACATACCATACTCTTGCCATTGAAGTGTAAACTACATGCAAATGTATATAAATAGTTGCAAGGTTCTATGAATATTTCATTAAAGTCGAGGTGAAATAGCCTATTTGTGTGAGTGGTATTTCCTGGTTAGATAAGTTGACAAATATAGCTAGCAACTGGATTCATTCAGTTAGATCCAGTTAGTCTCTAGTTCAAGTTACCCAATTGCCTATAAATATCAGAGGAGGAGATCATTCTCATTTCCAAAATCCACGAGCAAGAGAGAGCAACAGAGCACAGACAACTATGGAGCATAGATCTCAGCAAACCAGCAAGGCAAATCTCATGGAGAAGAAGAATGTTGGCAAGAGTACCAAGAGGTAGACAAAATCAAACCACAAAAAAAGATTCCTAAAAGATTCCTTTTGTATGTTTGAGTAAATACTATGCTTTCTAGGTTTTTATTTTTCTTAGCTCATAAAATATAGATCCAATGAGGGTACAAATCGATGCGAGGCATCGACCTAATGGTGTAAGTCGATGCCAGGCATCGACTTTTAGGTGCAAGTCAATGCCAGACATCGACTTTGTGTGCAAGTCGATGCCAGTCATCGACTTGAGGGTGCAACTCGATGCCAGGCATCGACTTGAGGGTGCAAGTTGATGCCTGGCATCGAGTTGCACCCTCAAGTCGATGCCTTGCATCGACTTGCACACAAAGTCGATGCCTGGCATCAACTTGCACCTAAAAGTCGATGCCTGGCATTGACTTGCACCATCAAGTGGATGCCTTGCATCGACCTGGAAGGTTGATGCCTGGCATCGAATGTGGCCTGAAAGTCGATGCCAAGCATTGACTTTAGGGTGCAAAGTCGATGCCAGGCATCAACGTTTAGGTGCAAGTCGATGCCAGGCATCGACTTTTAGGTGCAAGTCGATGCCAGGCATTGACTTTGTGTGCAAGTCGATGCAGACATCGACTTGAGCATGCAAGTCGATGCCTGGCATCGACTTGCACCCTCAAGTCAATGCCTCGCATCGACTTGCACCCTCAAGTCGATGCCTGGCATCGACTTGCACACAAAGTCGATGCCTGGCATTGACTTGCACCTGAAAGTCGATGCCTGGCATTGACTTGGACCCTTGAAAAACACATTAACGTATGAGCTCATATTTCCAAGCCCCTTCAGGGATGGTTAGTCCAAGAGTGAGAGGCCTTTCAAGAGGCTGAGAGTGACCATGAGCTCTGCTGACCAGCAACGTGACAGAGGCATTGGTCACCAAGCAAAACCAAAGAAAATTATTGCATCTTTATCCTCTGAGAAGGCCAGCAAACCGGTTGGAATGTCCTCTGGTGGACAGAGTAGCATCAAAATTGCTGAGGATGATACAACTAGAAACGAAAGGTCGAGGGACGTAGAGGTCTTAAGGACAGATCGTCCACTCCAAGAAATGACAAACCTGGAGTGGTGCCTTCAGTATGTTGAAGAATAGAATGCACTCCTCCTTGTGTTTGCAGGGGCGTATGGGAGAGGAAAGATCACGACAACACAGGGTTTTCAGTATGGCCTTGTGTTCAAAATGGATTATGAAGATGAGGATTTTGACAACCTCCTTGTCCTGGTAGAGACAATGAAAGGTTTAAGAAATGTTATATGCAAGATGGATTTCTTGTGCCCAGAGTGCTGTGTTCCAGATGGGCTTGCAGAGATATGCAGGGACTCAGTGACTCTTATCAAGAACTTGATGCCATGGATCCAAGGCAACATCATGCCAACACAACAAAAGATGACAACCCCTGTAAAGGCAAGGGGTAAGCAGAGCGTGCAGAAAAAGTTCCAAAAGAAAAAGAAGAGAATTGTTGATGAGGAGTCTTCTGACTCAAGCTCTAGCTCTGAGGATATAATAGTTGCACCTGGTGGAGAGCTTGCCTCGTGTGTTCTTGGTACTGAGCAGAACAAGATGAGGGAAGACATAGCGAGAAGAAAAGTTGTGAAGAAGGAGCAGTTGTCCCACCTGCCAATCAATATCATCCATAGGCCACCATTAGATCCAGTCACAGGGAGGAGGCCCCTTGAGATCAGGGAGCCACACAATTTGCGCGTGCAGAATCTTAAGAAGAAAATGAAAATAAATCCTCATGCTACTGTTGTGCCATTCCTTGTCATGGTGGATCCGAATGAGTGCATCTCTGTGGAGGAGTTCAATGAGGGTTTGTTTGAGGATTATACATATTATGTGATTGGAGATTCACACTCTGCAGAGGCCTGCAGACAGCTAGTGAAGGAGCACCCTACCACATTCTTCTTTAGGTATGCAGAGTGCAAGATACATGTTGGTCTTACAACTGAGGAAGCCAAGCTTCTTGCTTGGGATCACAACAATGACAATGACTACATGCAAAAAATGTCCTCCATAGAGAGAATTCAGTTCTTCCACCATGAATATGAAGATTGTCTCGTGAAGGAAGCTGGAAGAATACATCCCAATCTAGGAAAGCAATGCCTTATTGAGGTGGAATTGCACTGGATGAGAATAGAAAGTCTGATGCTTTGAGGAAATATGATCCATGGTTTCAACTAGCATTCAGAACAGGTGGGATATGGGATGTGCACGATAAAATTTTCACAAGGTGGGAGAATAAGGAGGTCAAGGGCCAGAAGCAACGGAAGTTGAGGCCAGACCCACAGGTGGATCTGAAGGGAAAGGGAAGGAAAGTTGACCTCTCAATTGAAGAGGCTTCTGAGGACATGAAGCTCACACCATGGAGGGCCCTTCAAGGAATCAAGGATGATACATTGATTATATCAACTTTTTCAAGGGTAATCTCCAAGGAGTTAAGCCTGGAGGAGATGGTTACTGAGCTCAATAAGTATGTATGTTATTCTCAGATCCTTTTTCCATCCTCCCATGTGTCTGGTCTAACCTAGTCTCTTTTTCATTTCTGTGACTGTAGTCATAAAGTATACATGAAGATTCAGGAGGTGATGATGAAGAGGCTGGGTTGCTTTTCTTGGATAGAGGTCCAAGCAGACTATCCAACCACATCATCCTACAAAGCTTTATCAGAATATTTTATCCTGTTTCGTGATTAGGTAGGTTCTCTTTCAGAGATCATGCCTGGTTTGCTATTAGTCTAGATGCCTTGATTCACCTAACCAATTTGATGCCAGGCTTTTAGTAGGAATTCGATGCCTGGCATCAACTTACTACTAAATTCAATGCCTGGCATCGACCTGCTACCAAAAGTCCATGCCTGGCATCGACCTCCTGGCATAATTCTTTGCCTGGCATCAACTTGGGGGAATAAGTCGATGCTTGGCATCAACCTCGTGGCGTAAGTTGATGCCAGGCATCCACTTATGTCCCAAAGTGGATGCCAGGCATCGACTTTTAGTAGAAAGTCGATGCCTGGCATCTACCTACACACGAAATCGATGCCATGCATTGATTCCTTATGTTTTGTTTGTTGTATTGAAGAGCTCATTTAATTGTTTTTCCACTTTATTTTGCGGAAACCAAAGAAAAGTAATTCTGCAGAGCTACTAGATGATTGCCCCCCTGCATTCCTGGCTCACATTCAAAGAGCAAGGCATGAGAAATCTAGACTGAAAGCCAAACAGATTGATTTTGATGATGAACCTGATCTGAAATGTTTCTCCAATCCCCTAGATCCCCTTAGGCCTGTATATTACAATGTATTCTGTAGTGATGTAAATAACATTTGTTCTGTTGTGCCTAGAAAGCATTTCTCCCTTCTCATAGAAGACATACCCTATGGATTTAGGATGTTGGGATCAGTAAATGATGATGAACCCTTCAAACACCCTCAGATTCGGAAGATGGTCACTGATTTTGCAGAGTTGACTATGTCTCCTCTTTGGAGGATAGTAATTTTCCATAGCAGAGACCAGTCTTTCTCTATTTCAACTGCTCTGAAGGCAAGATGTCATGCTGTGGAGTGCCTCATGTGGTAAGTAATCTTCTTTCTATCTCCATGGCTTTAATGATGCTCTCTGTCACTTATAGTTCTTGTTGGCAGGGTGAAGACAAACGTCAATCACACTCCTTTGCATAGGTTTGTGAGCTCCACTGAATGCATTACAGTTGGCTATTATGATGAAGTAAGCAAAAGGAGAGTCAGGGAGCATTGCAATGAGAATGGGATCTTAAATGTGCTCATGTTCCCAGAAGTTACCAAGAAACTTCGTCATGTAGCTGGGGACATGACATTGGTTAACCCCTATCAGAAGCCACAAAAGCTCATAATGAGATTGCTTCAACTATTCTCCAATGATGATGACTAGGTCCTAGACCTTTTTTCGGGCATAGGTAATTTCAATTTTAACAGTTTTCATTAGTCATCATGTTGATTGGCCTCTAAGTGGTTTTCTGCTGTTTCAGGAACGACTATGGCTTGCTCTTAAAGATGTTCAGGCACTACATAGCTGTGGAGAAGGATGATGCTCAAGTGAGCTTCATTAGAATGAGAATCAATGGGTTGAATGAATGCCCAGATGAAGACCAAGAGGTTGGAAGGCAGCACATTGCAGACATGGAGAGATTCCAACCGGCTTCAAGGGAGCCTGTTCCCCCACTTGCAGATGAACCAGGGGACATGGCTAACCTTGAAGAGCCAATCTTGGAGCAAGAGAGGCAGGAGATGTGTTCTAATGTTCCAGAGGATCCCATTATGCTTGAGCCTGAGGAAAGCTATGATCAGCTTCTATTGTAGATTCATATTACTCTTGTAAAACATATGAAATGTAAAACATCATTTTAATAGAAATATAATGTCGAGTTTTGCTTCCACTTTGTGTTCAGCTTGACTTATCTTGAGCATTTCTCTGATAAATGTGTGAATGTTTCTTAGTATAATTTTGTTGATTATAATCTTCTCTTGGGAATGCTTTTGTGAAATTTATTTCATATTCAGTGAATATGGCCTAGCATTCAATGATGATCTTAACTATACAAAGGGGATGATCTTAATTGCCTTGTTAAAATGTTCCGATTTTTGCAACACATGTGCTTTGATTTTCAAGTAGCTCTTAATCAGCTATAATCTGTGCTTGTTGAGGTTATAGATGTAATGAAGGAGCTTCCCGAACTCTTACTTGTACCTTCAACTCTAATCTCTTGTCAAAGATCATGATGTGGGATTCTTGATCGTGCTGAACAACTAGTTTTCATGGCACCAAGTATTTTATTATATCTATCTTGACTACTTGGGATATGGGATCAAGCTTCTAGTCAATATTTACAAGCAAGAACAAGTGATGCTTTCTAGCTCATTGCCAAGAGTGTGCTTCCTCTCCTCATGGAGTCTCCATGCTCATAGAGCATCATTTGTAAGTTCTTTACATTTTAATCTATTCATCATGTTTTCATATCTTTTGTTCCTTCCTTCATAGTTAATTTATTTTGTGATTAATTGTAGGGTAGGAGTAGTTCTTTTTTCATATCAACATGGTATGAGAGCATAGGTTGTTTTGTTTCCCCCTTAGTTAGGATCTATGGAGTCATTTTCATTAGCTTTATGTTTTGATCAATTTTGTCATTAACTTAGATCCAATTTCTTCTTTACTCCCTTCCTCCCACCCTTGCACATGTTTCTAATAAAGTGCTTCTAAGCACTATGTTTATCTTTCATTAAACCTGATCATATTATTATTATTGATTATCTTCTTGTGCTTCCTTAAGCATTATCATTTTCTTGATTGTTCATCTCACTTAATAGAATAATCTGCAATAACAGTGCTTATGAGCACTAGCACTTAGCCTCCAAGGTAGCACCACAAAATCTTGGTAAGTCCAATGTATGCCACAACCCACTTTGAAGTTCATTGCAGGAGAAGAGTGTTTCACCGTCATTGTGCGTCAGATTCAGAAAAAGTGCTGAAGGTGCCCTCGGTGCAGCACCAATATTTTCGAAAGCAAGAAACTTCTTTCTCGTGTGTCTTTCCTGTGCTTACTCTCCTTCTCGCCAAGGAGCTTTTGCAGCAGCAGTGTCATAGCCGTTCTCATCTGCTCCACATTCTACTCATTCTTCCTTCCATATTTCTAGTTACATCTGTTGTTGCAAACGATCCGAAATCTCTACAAGACGTTTGCGTTGCAGATCTGAACTCCACCGTGAAGGTGAATGGGCATGTCTGCAAAGCTACTGATATGACGATAGCCAATGATTTCTCGTCCACATTTCTCAGTACGTCGGGGAACATCACAAGAAAGTTGGGGTCTTTGGTGACACTAGCCAATGTAGCCAGGTTTCCAGGTCTAAACACGTTTGGCATCTCTATGGCAAGGATCGATTATGGAGAGGGTGGCTTGAATCCCCCACATGTCCATCCCCAGGGCACTGAACATCTATATTTGGAGAAAGACTCGCAGGCCAGTATGACTTTGGAGGAGCTTGAGGCAAAAGTCGATGTGTTCCGAAACGGAGGGCAACAAGCGACCTGCGCTAGTGAACAAGCTGGCACAGTGGTATCCATCACCATGACTATAGCAGATTATAACTAGCAAACCTTGCAAAAATGAAGAAAAGCAGAACTCCCGCATCTCAAGCTAGTAAGAGCGACCCGCCAACGGTGGACAAGGTGAGTTGTCTCCTAGAAGAACTCTCTGTTGAGAGCATTCTATCAACATGCATAGAAGAATGAAGCTAGCCAAGAAACAAAGAGCATAACGCAGAGAGAATCTTCAACTATCTAACTACACACAAAGTTGGATGCATTTGTGTAGAGTCAAAAGGGGAGAGCAAGCAACAAACTTCCATCTGCATGCCCTCGACAAGCGTTGGTTGCTGTGTATCATGCACACTTCTTTATCACAGTCGGAAGAGACATATGGTGCATCAAGAACCTGCTTCAGCTGAAGGTTGCCTAAAAGTTTGAGCTCAGCAAATGTGCCACAAAAGGAAATCGAAACCAATGGCGCGAAAGCGAGTCATCACCGATCAATGAGGAGCAAGAATTCACCCTCTCTGCTTGCAGACTCTCGATGAGAAGCTATGAAAGTGGAAGGTCCACCCATGAAATTTAGCAAAGAAGAGCTCCGTGCCAAATTTCCAGGCTCTTTCCACGATCATGTAGTCTGTAGAGCATGTCCAGATTCTCTGATTGTCATGCTTTTCACTGCAAATGAGTCTAAATTTTAAAACACATAAACCCAAGCTGTGCAGGTCCACTTAATAATCCGAGCAAGTGATGGCTCCACCTGACAATCCTTCAAATGGAGAGGCTGGTCCCATGCAACGAACTCATTATTTAGATAAAGAAGTGCTTCAATATCCTTTAGATGAACAACTGCTAGAATTCTCTTGAATTCTCCAAAGGCCCAAGAAGAGATTTCACATGGCTTCTATTTTTTGGATATTCACATAGTATTTTTTTCACATACGGCTCCTTGTAATGGGATTAGACACCACCATGCATAGACATGGTAGGACCTTCCCAAGCTCATCAAATCTTGAATCCATGTATACTCTAAAGTGAAAATGTATTATCTCTTCAATGATCTTATGAGTATTATTGAGCTCTAACTAATTTTAAGCCCCATGTAAAGGGAGTAGACACTGCCACATAACAAAGTGGTAAGACCTTCCCTATGGCTTGCACGAATATGGACTTCATCAAAACACCAAAGGAGATGGAAAAGGGTTCCATAGTCACTACCTACCCCATGGTGTAAACCCTCATACATGTCTAGGGATCCCATATGTCCCTAGATCCCATTAAAAACCACTTGGATCCCAAATGTCCAAGTATATGTCTTGGGATCCCATATGTCCCAAGATCGTAGGGATGCCATTTGTCCCAAACTTGGATCCCATATGTCCAAGTTATGTCCAAGGATCCCATATGTCCTTGGATCCTAAAAACCCATGGACTAAGTGATCCCATATGTCACTAGTCCCCCATATTAAAAACAAAAGGGTCATCACATGGAGGGGGGGTGTTGAGAGTTCCATGCTCCACCCTTTTGTCCAAAGCTAAAATCATTCTCATGCAAGCTCACTTATCCCACATGCAAGGGAATTCTCCCAAACTCCATATAAGCAAGGCCTCTCCTTCACTCCACACAAGTCATGCCACTCTAGCTCATTGCCAAGAGTGTGCTTCCTCTCCTCATGGAGTCTTCATGCTCATAGAGCATCATTTGTAAGTTCTTTCCATTTTAATCTATTCATCATGTTTTCATATCTTTTGTTCCTTGCTCCATAGTTAATTTATTTTGTGATTAATTCTTATAGTACTCAAAAAAATACTTCTACTTTTATGATCTTTTGCCTTTTTGACTTTGATTGTGCATCACTAGAAGAATTTTGCTTAGTAGTATATGAAATTTATTTACCTTTTCCATTTTGAATAGCTAAGAAAGCTTCACCTACAACATGCATAATTGACAAGTTCTACCTAGACTGATCTTCTTGTAACAAAACACAAACTAACTCCTAAAAGATTAAGGAATTTTGATCCTTTACTCCAAGAATAAAAGCAAAGAATCTAATACAAATCTTGATGATTTTTAAGAACAACCTTCACAAATGAGCTATTTGGCTAGATTTCATTAGGAAAAATTAGTTACTCTTTCAAATGCTTTCTCCCCAATACGTTTTGGATCTAAGCAACATGAGCCTCATTTCTTGCATGGTTTAATGTTTTAAGAGTATCCCAACCATCTATTGATATTTTGCACGAGTCAACATGAGAGATAATGGTATGTTTGATAGACAAAGGTATCAATGTATGTGCTTGTGCATATCTGCCATCCCATAAAAGTTTTGTTATAGCAGGTACAACGACTTCAACAAGAAAATGAAGATCATCATCTTCAACACCACTTGCATTTACTCAAAACACTCTACTTGTAGGTGTAGAAGGATATTTTACAACATCTTGCGTAACATTCCACAATATGTTTTCTAACAATACAAGACACATCATGCATGCCCACAATGGGTAATTAGAACCATTGAAATTATACCCAACAGGCTAACATACCGAACACGTCATTGTTTTTAGCCATGGGTTTTGAGTAAATACTTTGTTATAGAAAATCAATTGTATCTCAAAAATGCTAACAAAAATACCCAAATGATCTCAAGACATCTAGTAGACTTTGAGGCACTTGTACTACTGAACCAAAAACTATATATATGTTTGGCATAAAAGGATAAAAATGCATACATAGTCATTGCAATAGTGCATTCAAAGGCAAAAAAGAGCTAAAATCAATATGTATATGCCAAAGAGTGAAGCCTTTTTAACTCCTAGGCATCCTGAGTATATATTTTGTGTGATTTTGAGACTGCGAGCAAAGTGTGTTATAATGCTCTAGTGAAATTTGTGACCCAGTATGATACCAGTTGTTGGAGTTCAAGAACTATAGAACCTAAGAATAGCATCAGGAAGACGAAGAATCCTCAAAAACCATATAAAATTCTCTTCACCACCAATTCCATGTACAAAAATAAGTGACTGATGTCTCTTAATAATAGATCCTACTTGTTACAAGATGAGAGTTCATGTGAAAAATGAAGGGCATCAAACATGAGTTGATATTAATAACTAGTCCTCCACACTTGGAGTGGCCATGAAGAAGTATTCCTATGACAAGGAGACATTCTTGAGCCTATCCACGGACTCCTCATCCTTGATATTCACCTCCTCTAGGAATATGGGACCTCACTTTTGGCCCTTTTCAGGCAACAAGTGATTAATGTTAAGGTCCTTGAAAAGATCTAGAAGACCCTAAACAATAAAATATTTGAATTCCTTTTCTTGTTTATGCTATGCATATGTCTCTTTTTGTCTTTATTTATTTCCTCTTTCATTTGTTCGCCCAACAATGGACATTTTCACACACCTCTACCCATTTTCAACTATCTCCATGAGTTAGGAAGGGGGAGGGCTTATGGGGCTAATTTCACCTTGCCTCTATTTTCATTGTTGCAAGCATCTTTGGAAATTTGTCTGGAACAATAGAGATAATGAATAAGTTCTTGTTATGTGCTTTATCTTCTTTGCTAGTATATTAATTTTCTCAAGGCCCTTCTCCATCTAGCTAGGTCTTCTTATTTCTCGACTTGAAGAAAACCTCCAAGTTAATCCATTGCATTATTCTCCTTGTCAATCATGTTCCTTTCCTTCGACGTGGATGATATCCTTTGTTTGCCGTCTAAACCAAAGGACTTTGGTATCTTCTTTAAACGCGTCAACCCTTTCCAGTGGTTCATTTGGACTAGCCTGAACCCATTAATGATGTTATTTTTTCTTGTGGTGTCCATCGAGATTGTAGTGTCTATGGACTCAGTCTTTGTGGGTTTTGTTGCAAAGGGATTCTCGAATAAAGCATTATGTTTCTCTACGACCTTAGTTTTGTTTTCTTACAAGACATTTCGTTGTCAGAAAATTCTAAACCCACAAGCAGAGTGTTTGAGAGTACGCGACATAAATTAGTCCTTGAGCTTGTGCCCTTTCCAAGCTTTATAATTAGTCAGATAGAATTTGCGTAAGTTTCTTTTGAGAAGGGGAGCCCAAAAATCTATTGAGTCAAGTGCCTTAACAATCCATTTGGCTGCTAGGTTAGTAGCCATTTTAATGGGGCAAAGGATACCAAGACCTCCTTCTTTTTTAGGGAGACAATAGGTGGTCTAGACAACTTTTGGGATTCTGTTTTGGTGAGTGTTTCCTCCCCACAGGAATCTCCTAGAGAGAGCAAGGATCAAATTGAAGTGCTTTTTGTTGGGCATCCAACAGGAAAGAAAGTAGACAAGGGAAGGAAAAATATAGTGGTTAAAGACAAAGACCCTGTGAAATAGGGTGGATTGACAGGCATACCATTGAAAAATCATTTTTCTAAATTTATCCATGATCTAGTCCCATCTTTGGTTGAGGGTCACTTGAAAGCCCATAGCGATGCCCAGAAGCCTAAATATCCCACCTTCCTTTATAATGTCACAGCCCAAAGAAGCAATAGAGGTGGGCACTTGGTTGGTGGAAGCTTTAAAGGCATTCTTGTTGTGCTTGATATGGGATGAATCGTGAAACCAAAAACATTGTCATGAGTTTGAAAATTCAAATTTTATGGTTGAGCAAAGATCGATTTTAAATTAGTGTGAACGCAATCTAAATCTCCCGCTCATGAATTTGTTCAAGAACATCATGTGACTGAGAGAAAAAAGGCATCAGTTCTTGAATTTATGTTATTAATCCATTCATTTTTATCCACAATAACTTCATTTGGATAGGGTAAGAATTTAGACATGTTCCTCATATTCATTATGAATGCTAGACTTACAAAGATTCATACTTTCATCGATTACACCTGTATCAACCTCATCATATTCAATCTTATAAGGCTTGCAGCATTCTTTTTCACAAAGAGTCAAAGTGGAAGTAAACTCAACATTAAATTCGTTACTCTTCCAATCTTAGAGCTAGAGGATAAATCAGTCTTTTTGGAATAATCTTCCCAATCATGCTCATCCTCGTAGCAGCCCTCGTATTCTTCTTTCCCAATTTTGCTGAATTTGACAACTAGAGTGAAAATATTTTTTAGTTTACTAGTATGTTCATTTAATTCATAATCATGTTTGCTCTTATAATCTTCATTTTTTCTCACATGCAATAAATGCAACTTGAATGTCAAAATCGATCATATCAAAGAGTGGCGTGAGCTGCTTGTGATGATGGTGCAGAGACCCGTGCCGACCATTGTGTTTAGAGGAAGGTTAATAAACAAGAGGCAGAAGAATCCATGGAACATCACATCATACGAAAAAGAGAAAGGACTTGGGCATGCAGTTATGTGTATGTGAGACAGTAGCGGTTTTTTTGCCTCTCTATGGAGATAGAACACCATTGCGCACCTGAAAGGAAATGCGCGCAGCCTTTATGGAAGGGCAATGAATTGATGAAAGCATGTAAGTCAATTCAGGATTGGAGGAGGATAAAAGGAAAAGGATGCTCATCTTCATCGGAAGGCATACCAACAAGAGCATCCGAAACAAAGGGAGATGAGAGGAAGGGAGGCAAATGTTTATGATAAAAGAAAACCAAGCAGTCTGAAACTTCATTTCAGTGGAAGAGTTAAGTGCAGAGAACATGCGTGAAAGGATGGATAAGGTAGAACAGTTATTTGAAGGACGAACCTTCATGTATCCGACCACTTCCATTGCTGCATAGCCAACAGGTTGAGTATCAAAGGGCAATGATCGATATGGCGCATTGTACAGAGAATGGTAGAAAAGAGTGAATCCGCATCTACGTTGGTGCCTATTAAATAGAGGAAAAGAAGGAACACATTTATATTAATGAAGAAGGCAGTCAGAGCAAGACACAAAGTATACATGTGTAGCCTTCAAACTTACGAGCTCTGATTTTCTTTTTCCCTTGCGCAACTATTACGGAAATATCAAGTTTATGGTTAACTTTTTAAGATTCAAGTTCTTCCTTAAAGGTTTGCATCTGCACTGGTCTTTTTGAGCTGTTGATCGAGTACCAAAAGCATTGCAATCGAATTGATTAGTCGTCCCTGGATCAGAAGAATTGGACATTTGCAACGTTCAATAACGTGATGGGCTTTTTGTAACGATATAATGGTCAACCATGATTTTGAGAAGGAAAGGTATTCTAATGCTAACATCAATGAGAGTTAAGAATAATATTCATGGATATAAGCAGTATGGGTTTCTCCACTTTTGAATAGTCCATAGGAATTAAATTCCAGGAGGATGTTCATAACTCTTTATTCAGCCGAAATGTAGTGGAAATCGCTTAAATATTCAGCTAACTGAAATCAATTCACTCTCAAGAAACATGGTTCTCTTTATGGTTATAATAAGAAACTTAAGCGCATCTGACTTCATCTTGGTGTTACTTTGTCAAAGAAGAGAGAGAGAGAGAGAGAGAGAGAGAGAGAGAGAGAGAGAGAGAGAGAGAGTCAAAAGGTAGAATGGGGAGACACGGATTTCGTGCAGGTTTAGAGGTTTAGAGAGAGACAGAGAGAGAGAGAGAGTCAAAAGGCAGAATGGGGACAAAGGAGTTGGCACAGGTATAGAGGTTTACGAGGAGAGAGAGAGAGAGAGTTATATTTTTTTTATATAAAGGAAGTTCGGCAATAGCCTACTCTCCCGGACTTGAATTAAATTAAGAAACAAAGGTACAATAGAAGGGGACTAGTGCCCACGGGACCCCCCAAATCCCACAAAGCAGGGGAAGCTTGAATAAATCCTATGTTGCATTACAGAGAAGGTTAATCACCCTCTCATCGCCCTCATGCGGGGCCCACTTGGGTTTGAGCTTGTTGTTGATCAAAAGGAGGACTTGATGGTGCCTGAAGGGGGGGGATTTCTTACTGTTAGCAATCCTTTTGCCAAGGAGGAATAGTGATTTCTCAATTGACCACTCCCTGGGGGGATCGCCGAAGTTGAGAGCACACCGCTCCCGCCATATTTTCCACAGGACTTCCCCTCTGATGGCGTTCCAGAGTGTCGCAGAGCAGCCGATCGCTTCTCCCAAAAGGACTTGTTTCCAACTAAGCTGTTTTTGAAGTCTGATTTTCATTCCAACCGTCTGCCAGATTCTGTAGGAGTTAGGGCAAGTAAGGAAGATGTGTGGGACATCTTCGATAGCCCGGTGGCAGCGTTTGCACCAAGGAGGGATCCCACAAAGTTTGCTAGCCTTATGGTTGGTCCAAATTCCTCGATGAAGAATTTTCCATAAGAGGACAGACTTCTTAATCTCTATAAGGGGGTGCCAGATACCCATGAATTTCATGTCCCATCGAAGCCGCGTCCAAGACAGGCACCACTTCTTGTTGAGGTTGATCTGGTGGTCAGCCGTTTCTTTGATGTTCGGGATTTTGGGTAGGCTATTCCCATTGTGCCATTTGAGACCAAGTGAGTTTGGTGTGTCGTGTCCCATGAGAAGGCGAGTCTTGTGACGATCCCATGCGAGGCATCTGCTTTGCAAAGTGTTCCATTCTTCGTAGGAGATGTTTATGCAAGGGTCAATATCCTCGAAGTTGATCCAGCTGTTGGTGTCATGTTTCCAGAGGTGTTTCCATTTTTTGAATCCTTTGTTCCATAACTTCTTGGCATTTTGAATGTTCCACGACTCCACACTCCGGATGCCATGTATCGGAAACGAGATAGAGTCGTTTTGTCTGATTCCGGCCGCCCACTTCCAGTCCTCACTAATTCTTGTGAAGCTTTTAACTTTATTCCAGCCCTTCCAAAGGGAGCACACGAGATTGGAGCCTTTCGGGAAGACGGGGATCGGGGAGAATAGCAGGGTCATGATGTCAAGATTCTTCCAGTTTGGGAACCCCATGAGAGCCAACTCATTCTTGTTTCTGAAGATCAACTTGGCCCACGAGGCCTCCCTATTGCACCAAGCCTTAATCATCCATTTGGCTGCCAGTTTGTTAGCCATACACCGAATGTCCAGGATACCAAGCCCCCCGCTATCTCTAGGGCTGGTGCAGATGGCCCATTTGATTTTAGGCACCCCCCTTCTGCTATGATCGCCCGTCCAAAGAAAGTTTCTACAAATACTATTCAGTTTGGACAGGCCTTGCTCATTCGGTCTCCAACAAGAAAGGAAATAGATGGTAGAAGAGAGGAGGAACGTGTTGATAGCCATCGCACGCCCAGCGAGATTGATTTGCATACCTCTCCAATAGTTAAGCTTGTTTTCAAGTTTGGCCAACACCCAGTTCCATCGCTGCTCCATAGAGACGCCAAACCCCAAGGGGATTCCGAGAAGTCGAAAGATTTGGCCCTGCGGAATGATTTGACAGCCATGATCAATGAGAAGGCCAGGATGATGTCCCACAATAGCCCTAAAGGCTGTCTTAGAGTGGTTGATTTTGGATCCAGAGGCTTCACAAAAGGTAGCAAGACACCTCCAGAAAGTCTCCAGGCTGGTATTATCATTGTGAACGAACGCGTTCATATCATCGGCAAATAGTCTCATGATGATTTGACTGTGGTCGTGAGGCAGTCGGAGGCCTTTGATATTGCCAGCCTCCACATGATGTGCCACAAGTCTGCTCAGTCCCTCAGTGGCGATGGCAAAGAGAAGGGGGGCCAGAGGGCACCCTTGTCTAATAGATCTTCTAAGTTGGATCGCCTTTGAAAGTTTGCTGTTAACGTTAATTTGGGTCGTTGCGTTTCCGAGAAGGGTCGCGATCATCTTGGTGAATTTCTGACTACATCCGAGGTCTTGGAGCGACTGCAGAATATAGTCCCATTCTAGCCTGTCGTAGGCTTTGTCAAAGTCGATCTTGAGGAAAACCACATCTTGATTAGACTCGTTTGCAAATTGAATACCTTCCCAAATATCCATAATGGTTTCCAGGATAGACCTGCCTTTGATGAAACATTTTTGGTCCTCACTAAGCCAAGATCTCAGGTGGCACGAGATTCTGTTGGCAATGACTTTGGCGATGATCTTGTATCCTGTTTGGAGCATCGTAATAGGCCGCCAGTTCTCGATTCTGTTCTTTTCCCCCTTCTTGTGTATCAACTTGATAATTCCATTATTTAGACAAGAAGGAAGAGCACCAAACTTTAGCGCTTCTTGCCAAACCATCCGAAGAGGGGTGGCAACCACCAGCTTGAAGGATTTAAAGAACTCATTAGTGAGTCCGTCGGGTCCCGGGCTTTTACTGAGAGGGAGGGCATCAATGACCTCAATGATTTCTGATTCAGAGATAGGGGCATGAAGCAGGGAGTGGAGGTTGGGTGGTATCCTCCGGGGGGCAACCCTAGAAATGGCAGCCATACAGTCCCTTCTATGGTGGGAGAGGGGGTTCGAGGTTCCCAGGAGTCTCGTGAAGTGCCCTTCGATGATGCCAAAATTATCTTCTTCCGAATTGCATACATTGCCATGTGGATCTAGCAGTAGGGGGATCGATTCTCTGTTGTGTTTCCTTTTAAGGATACGGCACATCTCTTTGGTGGGTTTATCGGCTTTGCCAGCCCACCACTCCTTGAAGAAAATTTGCAAGTTTTTCCTTTGTATTTCTTCCTCGTATCTCAACACCGCTCTGATTTTTCGGAGACCTTTCTGGGCTTGGTGTTTTCCTTTGTTCACTTCCTCCTCGAGCCGCCAGAGTCTGTGGTAAAGAGCTTCCCTACGAGCCCGCCGCACAGTCTCGAGCATCTTCTTAGTTCTGATCATGATCTTCCGAGACTTGTCGACCGCACTTCTCCAGCACTTGGCTGGGGCCAAGCCAGAGGCGAACGCCACCTTCCACACATCGGCAATTTCTTGATGGACGGAGGGGAGAGAGAAGGTGGTTGCGTTGGCATGGAACCACGGAGCCTTGCGGATCTTGTTGGAAGGTTGAAAAGTGATAACGATCGGGTAGTGATCAGAGATAGTGAGGTCAGTGCGTTGCGTGATGGCAGAGTGGCCCCACTGATGAGTAAAACTCTGAGAGATGTAGCATCTGTCGAGTCTAGCTTTCCTCAAGTCCTCGCCCGCTTGGAGATTCGACCAAGAAAAGCCATTCGAGTCTTTGAATTCAACCAAATCCAAGTGAAGTTTGGTCATGTCCCACGTTTCTTTCTCTCGACTGTCGATGACCCTGCCCTTGCCCATCCATCTGTCCATAGGGTCCTCCACCATGTTGAAGTCTCCACATATAAGCACGTTGTGGGGAAGCGAGTCTAAGGAGGCCCAAGTGTTCAGTCTCTCCAAATCCCCGTTAGGGGCATACAAGGAAACCATAGTAACACAAAGAGGAGCACCAAAAGAAACAGCAATCCAACGGTGACTTACATCTTCAATGGAGTTCTCAAGCTTTTCAAACCAGAGTTGTTTAACACCGATAACCGTTCCACCAGACCCCCGCTGGTGCTTCGTTGGGATCCACACATGGGCCGAGGAGACCTGTCTGAGCCGTTTCTGGAGGTCTTCTCCGTCAATTTTAATCTCTTGAATACATATAAAGTCTGGGTTTAAGCTAATGTCGAGAAGCCATTGACCAATGATGGTCGCTCTTGAGGGGTCGGTTAGCCCTCTAGCATTTAACGAGATGATGATCATTGTCGTAGTAATCCCTCTTTGCGGGAGGGAGCTTTGTCCTTTCTTTTCTTGGGTTCATCTTTCTTTTTCGCTCGGATCGGATCCCGAGTTAGCAATAGGTTCTTGTGGGGGCTTTTCCACGGTAACTCCATAGGTTGTTTTCCTTTGCGGGATGCCTCCTGCTGGGAAGAACTGGACACCGTTTTCAGCTCCGTTTCCGGAATAGTCGATCCGATGATGGAGCTTTCACTATCCATGTTATCTTCGTTGCTGGTAGTAAAGCCGTCTTCTTTGCTTGTAGTGTAACCCTCCTGCAAGGTTTCTTTACTGTCAGGGATCTCCAGGCCTTTGACATCGGTGTCCTCTTCAAGTTGGTTCCCACCTCGGTAGTCAAACTCGTTGATTTCCTTTTCCAGATTGCAATACAAGTTGCTGGAGGGGGAAACAGACTTGTTGTTTCGCTCAGAGGTTGCCCTAGGGCTTCTTTTCCTTCTTCTTCTGACTTCGATGAACCCGTCTGCATCAGCTTCTGGATTAAGAGGACCTTTGAATTCCTCTACTTTCGTCAAGTGATTCAATGCTCCATTGCTGACTTGAGCATTTTCGGGGGCTTCTTGATTTCGCTTGGTTTTTCGTCTCAAAGGGCAATCTTTGATCCTGTGACCTTGTTGGCCACAGCGAAAGCACGCGTTGGGAAGGTTTTTGTAGCTGATGTCTTGCTCCCATACATCCCCTTCGCCCAAGTCCAGTTTGATCTTCGATGGGAGTGGCATACTGAGGTCAGCCTCGACACAGATTTGAGGGTGCCATCGGGCGTTGAACGAGTGTCTTGCGCCTTCATAAATGAGACCACCAATGTCCTCGCGTGAGGCCAACGGCTTGCCGATAGGAGAAACGATGTCCCATACGAAGTTGTACAAGAAGTATGGCAGGTTAGGGAGCTCAACCCAGAGGGGGTACCGAAGCGATTTCGATTTGTCGGGAGTAAAATCAGGGGACCATCTGAATAGGCACAGGGTCGCCCGACCGAGTTGCCAAGTTCCGACACTAAGGGCTCGAAACGCCATATCTTCATTTTCGAAGACTAGCAGCAAGTGGCTTGCCGGTAAGAACTGACACTTACAAACAACTAGCCCGCGGGGGAACCACTCGTTGCGAAGCCACTGTCGCACAGTTTCGAGCGGGGGCTTAGGGCCGAACATTTGGCCGACGAGGCAAACTTTCTTGAGCTCCTCCTGAGTTGACAAAATTGCGGATCTATTGAGGGAGACCAAGGGGGGTTCAACACTCTCGAGGGCCCCTTGGGCGGCACAAGAACCCCCCTCCAACAAAGAGGCCAGGTTAACGGTCTCCCCGGGAGGAGGGGCCAGATTGCTTCTCACAAGAGAGGGGGTCGCCAAATCCATGACAAATGCCGGATTTTTGAATGGGCTTAACTTAACCTCTTAAATGCCAAAAAACTGCAGCATAGCAAGCTCCAAAGAAAAAGGGTACTCTCCCGTCAACGCAACCTCCATCAGTCCACCTTTCTCCTTTCTCTCGTTCAAAGGTTAGAGAGAGTTATATTCAAAGTAAGTTCAAGTATCGTAATGACTTCTTGGCAGCTTACTTCCTCGTGCGGATTGTTAATTCAGTTAGCATCATATCTGCACCTACGCATAGAGAGACACAGAGAGAGAGAGAGAGAGAGATGACATAAAAGTAAGTAAACACAGGTCGAGGAGACAAGGAAAATAATAAGGCCTACATGGAGTCAAAATGTACGCGTGTATGCCTCTTACCAAATTTTGCCGAAGATGGATACTTTAGGCCTAGATCCATAAACCCTTACCACACGACTTTAACTATTGGACGTATTTGAGAAGTCAGTTACAAATGGTGATTGAGTGATACAAGCCCTAGAGGCCATTTCAAAAGAACATGGACTCTTAACTCGAGGAGATATTACAAAGTTTATGTGAATTTATGAAAATAAAATGGATCTTTATGATGCTTATGCATCTATGAAACCCAGTCAGTTTGCAACAATTTTGTTGCTTGAAG
This sequence comes from Ceratopteris richardii, assembly GCA_020310875.1. Taxonomy (NCBI): domain Eukaryota; kingdom Viridiplantae; phylum Streptophyta; class Polypodiopsida; order Polypodiales; family Pteridaceae; genus Ceratopteris; species Ceratopteris richardii. Next base: position 52,912,072 of record CM035432.1, on the reverse strand, counting down.
TCAAGCATAGAATGTGTACTCTGCAAGGGAAAGTCTATAGATGACATTAATTTAAATATATTCTATGGGAAGAGTAATACCTAAGGACATGGTCATTCCCAAGTACATTCATTTAGGAAAAGGGTAGCTAATCCAAATAAAGGCCTTGAGGTTATTGAATTACTACAAGAACTTGAAGAACGATTTTCCCAATTGAGTTAGCGGGTGAGGATGTTCTAGCAAATGAGAAGGTAAAGCTCTTGTTTCATAGTATAAACCCTACTTTGCCTTACAATTGGGAGACGTATTTGAAAGATTTTACCCAACCAATGAGATTAACTAGAGAGTGGGTGAGTGTCACATTACGGTTATATTTCCACATAGCTCCACGAGGAGCACATTCTGTCGATGGAAAGACAATGGAGAGGAACTGTATCATGAGTCTTACAAGAATAATCGGATGAATGCTAGCCGGTGAACGAAAGAGAAATGTCTATGTATTGGTTGGCGTTGTTTGCGTGAACTCAAGATTCAGCTATGGCAAAAGGAAAAACGATTTTCATGCAAGAGTTAAGAGTGCGTAAAGTAGTACAAGATAGATGGGTGGATAGTCAAAACACTCAAACGTTACCAATTTCTACTTCGATCGCATTAATTTGTATGGAAGAGATTCTAAAGGGTATATAGGAGCTCGAGGTTCATATTGTGGATCAACAAAATACACCTTGAGGCACATGTTCAATTGATAAAGAGGAAAATATACAATACTATGAGAATACATATGATGATGGAAGATTACAAAGTTAGTTTCATGATGAATTGTTGGTTTGTAAACATCAAGTCCATATAGAACAAGAGCAATGTGATGAGATTTGTGAGGGGGAAAGAAAAAAGCTTTGAAGAGGATTAAAAAATCTCCTACGGTGAAGTACTTGTGAGTAAGATTGCGAATCCAATTGAGTCAAATGAGGTTAGTGAGCAGGATTCTTACAGAGAAGAATATGGGGCACTATTCACTACCACATCTGAAGTTCAAGCTATTCTCATTGAAACTCCTTAGGAAGTAAGAGAGGTTGAGAGAGATGAAACTTATTTGAATGAGGATGAAAATCAAGATGCATTTTCTCCCAAACATGACCATTGAAGACATAATGAGTTGTTGAGAGGTGATCAAGTACTTGATGATGAATTACACAATGAGTGCTTGAGTCTATTCAATCGTGAAGATCTGTTATCTATGGATGCTTTTGTATCTCAAGATATGATTGTCGATATGATATATCGCACTTTTGAATTGCATTTATTTGATTGTGCACAATTAAATGGATTAATTGAGTCATATCCAATGTGTAATTTTTAATAGATTTTTGTGATTAGTTGATTTGAGATGAACGCGTGCAAGGTTGAAGTGAATGAATCATTTGAAAGTGTATTCTTTGAATATAAAGATACTGATATTGGCTATGAGTTTATGAATATTAATGCAAGTGTGGATCGAGAGACAACTATGGACTTAAAGTTTGAATGGATTGTGGGAAAGTTGACTATTCGGTTTTCATCGTTTGCTTTCTTATGAGGATGGATTTTTGCAAAATTCTATCATGGATTACATAGATATACAATATCAAATATAGATTAGGCGTCTTTTGATGTTTCTCATGGTCTTTCAAGTTCCGATTGGTTTCACGTTAATCTTGATGATGTTCATTGCACAAAATTAAGAAAATGGAGAAAAAGATTCAGATTTAATATGAGAGAGCTTCTATGTTTAGAATATTTAAATAAATCACATTGTTCTTCTTTTGCACTAAATATGATCTTGAATTCATCTCAAGGTGTGCATATTTGCATTTTCAAAAGCACATGATTTTATGTCCCATAGGTGCACAATAAATTACAAATTCATTGATTTGTAAATATCATGAATAAATTAGAAATTAAGATGTGAGTGGAGAAAACCTCTTTGACCCATAAATTACATGCTGAAAGATTTTGAGCCATAAACAGGAACTGTATAAAGTACATAAATACAAAAGACTTCCATTTCAATGGATAAACCCATTCATTCACATAAAAATCATCAATGCTCAGTCACAAAGTATAGCTAATTCCTAAATGAAGGTCTCTCCATAGGATTGCATACATGATTATGAACAAGCTACAATTTATGTGCACTTCATACTGAACCATATGTGGGGAAGGAAGAATGTTGCATTTTACCCAAAATACAACCCTCGTAGACATGCTTAGAAGGTGCCTCAAGGTTGAGCAAAGAGGACACCATTTTAGATTCTATAAGAAAAACAAATGAGCAAATAGCCTGAGAATCATGAGCTATATTTGATGATTCATTCTTATATATTTCATAATCTATGAGATTATACAGTGCATGTTGGAGATAGACGTCTACGGAAGCACGTGAACAGCACAAGGAAGAAGAAGAAGCTTGGAGCACAAACACACAATACTGAATGTATTACTAGAGAATGTACAAAGATAAGTAGCCCATTAGGGCAATAGGCGTATATACAAGCCAGGGGGAAAAAACCTCCTAAAGAGGGAAAAAAGTGCCCCGGCGGTCCTATAGTGTTCACACACATCACTACCTAAATATATCAACAAATCCCCCCTGTGAGTGATGCGGTGAACAAGGAGCTGGCACTCATGTATAAGGAAGTGCCAAGCTATGTGGAAATCACTCCACAAAAGGAAGTAAGCCCAAAGCTTTGCGGAAAGCTTCAAACTTCTCCCTAGGCAGAGCCTTCGTGAAAAGGTCTGCAATGTTCTCCTGCGTGGGCACATATGCCAAGCTGATCTCCCCAGCAGAGAACCTCTCCCTGACATAGTGATAATGCACCTCAATGTGCTTAGTGCGAGCATGGAACACAGGGTTCCTCGCAACTGCCAATGCGCTCTGACTATCAGTGAAGATGGTGGTGGCAGAAGAGTGGCCAACACCCAAATCAGCCATAAGGCGTCTGAGCCACACACACTCAACAGTCGCTGTGAAAGCTGCCCTATACTCTACCTCACAACTGGAAGTGGCCACAGTAGGCTGCTTCTTGCTCAACCAAGATATACATGAGCTACCAAGCATGAAGCAAAAACCACTGGTGGACACACGAGTGTCATAGCAACCAGCCCAATCTGAGTCAGAAAAAGCATGCAAATCTGGCGGTAGTGATCCCCTCTTGGCATAAAACAACCCAAGTAGCCGAGTACCACTCAAGTAGCGAAAGATGCGCTTAACCGCTTTCCAATGCGTGACTCCTGGGCAATGCATAAACCTGCTCATCTGTGAGACAACAAACTGAATATCTGGCCGAGTAATGCATAAGTAAATCAAGCATCCAACAACCTGCTGATAGAGAACAGCATCAAATGCATCTCCCACATCATGAAGACTCAATCGTAAACCTGTCTCCATAGGAGTGGCAATAGGCTTATAGTCTTCAAGGCCAAAACGCTGCAATAATGTGTCAATATATTTCGTTTGACACAAAGCCATTCCACCATCAACGTGCATAAACTGAATGCCCAAATAGTGATGCAAATGCCCCAAATCAGACATCTCAAATGAGGCATGCAAATCAGCCTTAAAATTAGCAATATGTGTCTCAAGAGGACTAGTGAGCAGCATGTCATCAACATAGACAACAATGATCAGAAGCACATCATTAGCACGTTTAACATATAAGATGCTTTTAGTTGGACTGTTCTCAAAACCATGTGCAATCAGATAGGCATGTATCTTCTCATACCAAGCACCTGGTGCTCGCTTTAAACCATATAATACCTTCTTTAACCTGCAAACCTGGTTTTCATGCCCTTTTTGCACAAAGCCACGGGGCTGAAAAACATACACTTCTTCATGCAAGTCACCATTCAGAAATGTTGTTTTAATGTCCAACTGATGTACATTCCAACCAGGATGGGCTGCAAGTGCACAAATGCTCCGAACAGTAGTCATACGGCATGTAGGTGCTAAGGTCTCATCAAAATCAATGCCTCTTTCCTGTGCATAACCCTTTGCAACAAGCCTAGCCTTATACCTGTCAACTGTACCATCAGGTTTACGCTTTAGCTTGTATACCCACTTAGTGCCAATGGCCTTCTTGCCAGGAGGCAAGTCACATAAAGACCATGTATCATTCTTCGTTATAGCATCATATTCAGATTGCATAGCAGCAATCCAATTTTCTGAATTTTGTGCTTCATCAAAAGAAACAGGCTCATTCTCATCACAGAGACGAGATGCAGCCATAACATAGCAATCTGATGCAAAGGAGGCACTATGAGAGCCTGAACGAGTACGATATGACAAAGGTGCATCTAATTTGCTGTCACGCAAAGTCTGCACCAGCCATTTTGGCATAGTTTTTGCCTGCTCAATATCAGCTCTCTCATCAACAAGTGCATCATGTAAATTTGCATCAGAAATGGAATGATCTACATCATCATATGAAACCTGCAAAGGCTAAGAAGTTGCCTCATTAGGACCAGCACTAGCCTGTCCACCTGTAAAAAGAGGCATCAAAGTATCATACATGTCTTTGGAGCTAACAAATGTCTCCTTAGTACATGAAAGCAATGGCTGAATAGCATCTTCCACAAAGACAACATCACGGCTAACCAGAATGTGTTTACTCTGTGGATGATACAGACAATAGCCTTTACTTTCAGAACTGTACCCAACAAAAATACATTTTACTGCCTTATCATCCAATTTTCTGCGATGTTGTTCAGGCACTAATGCATATGCCAAACAACCAAAAACACGCAGATGAGCAACAAATGACTTGCGGTCATGCCAAGCCTCATATGGAGTGATAGACTACAATGCTTTTGTGGGACACGTGTTCAGTACATATGCTGCACACATGATAGCCTCAAGCCAGAAACTATGTGGTAAAGCCTGACTTTTGACCATGCACCTCGCCATCTCCATGAGTGACCTGTTCTTTCGTTCAGCAACTCCATTCTGCTGAGGTGTATATGGCACTGTACACTGGTGTTTTATCCCACGTTCAGCCAGAAATGCATTAAAATCTGAAGACATATATTCCCCCCCTCGATCAGAACGGAGGGTGCCCATTTTACATGCTGACAGATTTTCAGCCAAAACCAAAAACTGTTTGAAGCACATGAACACTTCGGACTTTGCTTTGAGTGGATATACCCATGCATGCCTGGAAAAATCATCAATGAAAGTCATGAAGTAAAGGTAATTTCCAAAAGAGGGTGTCTGCATAGGACCACAAACATCACTATGTACAAGCTACAATTTCTGCATAGCCCGAACCATCTTTTGGAAAGGAAGAACGCTGCATTTTGCCCAAAATACAGCCTTCATAAACATGTTTTCCAGGTGCCTCAAGTTTGGGCAAAGAGGACACCATTTTAGATTTCTACACGCGTAACAAACTAGCAAAATTCAGATGACCAAAGCGTGCATGCCAAAGCTTTGCATCTAACATAGCCTGAGAATCATGAACTGCACATGCCGAATCATTCACAGATCTTTCATAGTCTATGAGCTTATACAGCCCACGACATAAAATGCCAGAAGAAATAATCACATCGCCATTTGAGAGATCATGGACTGTACTCCTGTCATCAACGAATTTCACAACCAAGCCAATCTTGGCTAATGCAAAAACTGATAACAGGTTCTTTTTGATCCCTGGCACAAATAAAGCATATGACAAAGTGAAAGGACTACCATCAGCAGTAGTCAGAATGATCTTACCGACTCCCATAACAGGATAAGAGGAGTTATTGGCGCATGTGACAGTATTCCCTGTAGGGGCAGGCTTGAGTGAAGCGAAGAAACTGCGCTGCGAGGTAATATGTTTGGTCGCCCCACTGTCAAAGTACCAAACATCTGAGTCTACTGCAGACATGCACTGATCATGAGAAGATGGGTCAAAACTGCAGACAATAGTAAACGCCCATTCTTCTTCCTGCACAAGATTTGTAGACTCTATTTTTGGTGTAGAGGCCTCTGCAACAACCATTCTAGCCTCTTTCTTCTTTGCCTCTTTAGCAGCCAGTTTTGGACAGTTCTTTATAATATGATCGTTTCCTTTACAGTACTTGCAGAACAATTTCTGCTTTTCTGATTTCTTCTCATCTTTATCCTGGTTCTTCGATTGTGTAGCATTTGCAGATTTCTGCTTACTAGTAGAAGAGCTCCATTTTCCTTTGCCCTTCTGACTAGCCAGGAAAGCTTGACCTCCAACACGCATAATGGACCTGTTCTGCCTAGACTGATCTTCTTGCAACAGAATAGAGACTAATGACAAGGCATTCGGATTGCCTTTCATCATCAACCGAAGAGTAGAGGCAAAACTCTGATATGAATCACGAAGACCATTCAGAACGGTCTGCACAAGAGCTATCTGGTATAACCTCATCAGCAAAAATCAATTGTTCCTTCAGGTCTTTGATCTTTGTAAGAAAACTGTCCATAGAATCACCTTCATTCATGTGCTCACTCTCCAACTGTTTTCGGAGGTAAGCAACACGAGCCTCATTCCTAGCCTGGTACAAAGTCGTAAGTGTATCCCAAGCATCCTTTGCTGTTCTACAAGAGCGAATGTGAGGAATAATGGCACGTTTGACAGACAAAGCTATCAATGCATGTGCCTGGGCATCTCTGCCATCCCAACGAATCTGCTCTATAGTAGGTGCAACAGAAACAGCAGCACGAACATGAATCTGCGGAATATCATCTTCGACACCATCTTCATCAGCTCCAACACCTGTATTTACAGTACCTGTCGTTACAGGTGTAACAAGACGTCTTTCAACACCCTGCACAATGTTCCACAATCCTTTTGCAACCAGTACATGTCGCATCATATAAGCCCATAATGGGTAGTTGGTACCATCCAACTTATCCTCGACAACCAACATACGAAATACATCACTGCTTTCAGCCATGGCCGGTGACTAGAATACCTTGATGCAAAAAATTGACTGTATCTCAAAAAGTTGAACAGAACTGCTGAGACGAGTTCTACTAGACCTGTAGCAGACTTCGAGACGCTTAAACTGGCGAACAGAAACTGGTATATACCTTTGGCACAAAAGGACAAAATAGCCTGCACAAGCACTGTGATAGTGCGTTCGGAGGCCGCAACGAGCTCAGATCGCGATTTCGGCACCACACAGCAAAGCTGTTTTGATCTCGGAAACACCCTGAGTATGCTCACCAAATTTTGTGCGAATTTGAGAGTGCAAACGGAGGAGTGTCGACCGTGCCCTAGAAGAAGCGATGACCTGCTCTGATACCAATTGTTGGAGATAGACGTCTACGGAAGCACGCGAATAGCACAAGGAAGAAGAAGAAGCTTGGAGCACAAACACACAATACTGAATGTATTACTAGAGAATGTACAAAGATAAGTAGCCCATTAGGGCAATAGGCGTATATACAAGCCGGGGGAAAAAAACCTCCTAAAGAGGGAAAAAAGTGCCCCGACGGTCCTAGAGTGTTCACACACATCACTACCTAAATATATCAACAGTGCACAACATAAAATGACAAAAGTAATTATAATATCCCAACTCAAGAGATCATGAATTTTACATTTGTTATCACTAATTTTCACAAGCAAGAAAATCTTAGCTATTGCTAAAGCTAATAACACATTTTTATTGGTCCCTAGCATATATACGGCATCTGACCATGTGAAATAACTACCATCAATAATACTAAGAATGGTTTTTCCAACACCCGTGATATGGGAAGAGAGTTGTTAGTAGATATGACAATATCTCCCATAGGATTGGGCTCAAGCAAAAGTGAAGAAACTACACTCCAAGGTATTATGTTTGGTTGCCTCAATATAAAATTACTAAAGAATTGAGTCTACCACAAACATACAATGCTCATTAGAATATGGGTCATAGCGAAAATGAGTAGTAAATGCCCATTCTTCATTCTGAATAAGGTTAGCACGCTCTATTTTAGATGTAGAGGCCTCTACAACAACTAGTCAAGCCTCTTTCTTCTTTGACTTTTTTAGAGCTAATTGAGGAAAAATCTTTATGACAATGCTCATTTTCCTTACAATACTAGCAAATTTATTTCTGCTATTGGGATCCCTTTTCTTCTTGTGTTTCTTCTTTGACTGTGCAACATTAGAAGACTTTTTCTTAGTAGTAGATAAGCTCCATTTAACTTTCTCATTTTGAATAGCTAAGAACGCTTAACCTACAACATGCATAATTGACATGTTCTACCTAGATTGATGTTCTTGCAACACGCGACAGACTAACTCCTCAAATATTAAGAAATTTAAATTGTCTCATCATTATTTCGATAATAAAATCAAAGAATCTAATAAGAATCTTGTGTATTTTGAAGTACAATCTACACAAATGAGCTATCTAGCTAGATTTCATTAGCAAAAATTAGCAACTCTTTCAAATGCTTCAACTTTGTCAAAATGTTTCCATTGAATCCCTTTATTTCATATGCTTTATTCCCAATACTTTTTGGAGGTAAGAAACATGAGACTCATTCCTTGCATGGTATAATGTTCCAAGAATGTCTGAAAATCTAATGAGATTTTGGATGATTCAACATGAGGAATAATGGTATGTTTGATGGACAAAGCTATCAATGCATATGCTTGCACCTATCTGCCATCTCAAAAATGTTTCTTTGTAGTGGGTACAATAAGAAATATAATAGGACCAAGAAATCCAAGATCATCATCTGCAAAACCACTTCCATTCACTACAAACACTCTATTTGTAGGTGTATAAGGATGTTTTTCAACAACTTGCCTAATACTCCATAAGACGTTAGCCACCAATACATGACACATCATGCATGCCCAAAATGTGTAATTAAAACCATCCAACTGAAACCCAAGGGGAAAACATATCAAATACATCATTGCTTTTAGCCATGTTTATTGACTAAATACTTTGTTGTAAAAAATCAATTATATCTCAAGGAGGCTAACAAAAGTAGTCAAATGAGCTCTAGACATCTAAAGTATCTTGATGGTGATGCACTAGGGTGCGCTCTCCTTCTTGCGAGCTCCACGACGATATCCTCGGAGTAGAAAGCCGAGCTCCTTAGGCCACACAGGGTACTCGACACAGAGACTTGCAGAATATGCAGAAAAACACAGTACAGAGAGAGCACGAAGACATACTTCTTAGGTCTTACAAATGTGGTCGAACTTATAGTGTGTGACTAACTAGGCCACTATATGGTTTATTAAAGAACATGTACAAAAAAGTATCCAGTGGCCATTTGGCCTTTCACATGGACACTAACGGTAACAATCTCCCACTAAAGGCCAATATGGACAAAGTAACTATAAGATAAAAATAAAGAATGATAAAGAATACCTGAGTGTAAGTATACAAACTATACCTCCCACATCATGGGCATGTTATACAGTATACAAGTGACTGTGTAAGATCATGAATCAAGTAGCCCCCATCAAGTGGCAAGCTATCCTATGGTAAAGCTTTAGTCAAAGCATCTACAGTATTATCTCGAGTGTGAACCTTCTCAAGAATAATACGCTCAGTGGCTAAGCAATCTCTAATGAAGTGATACCTCACCTCAATGTGCTTGTTCTTTGCATGATAGACCGGATTCTTAGCCAAAGCAATGGCACTTTGACTATCACTGAGCAAAAGAGGTACATGTTGAGGTAAACCCATATCACAAGCAAGTCAAGAGAGCCACAATGCTTCCTTACATGACTCACTTGCTACAACATACTCTGCTTTTGTGGTGGAAACAACTGTACATTGTTGAAGACGAGCTCTCCAAGAGATAGCACCTCCTGCAAAATGAAAAATGTACCCTGATGTAGACTTATGATTGTCTACACAACCAGCATAGTCAGAATCTCTGTAACCAATAATGGATGTTTTCTCTCTACCTAAGCATAGAAACTTGTCCTTAGTGCCACTCAGATATCTTAAAATCATCTTGACTGCTTCCCAATGTTTCTTGCAAGGATTAGACATATATCTGCTTACAACTCCCACTGCAAATGCAATGTCTGGTCTTGTAGCTACCATAGCATACATGAGATTACCAACAACACATTGATAGGGAATTTTGTTCATGAATTCCTTTTCCTCATCTATTTTGGGGCAATCATCCTTGCTAAGTTTCACATATGTGGGTAAAGGTGTATTGAATGCCTTTCGACCTTGCATATTGAACCTATGAAGTACTCTGGATATGTACTCACTTTCAGACAAATATGTGCATCTTTTGCTCCTATCGTGAGTAATGCGCATGCTAAGAATATGTTTGGCATCCCCCAAATTCTTCATATTAAATGTCTGACTCAACTTCTTTTTGAGAATTGACAAATCATAAGAGGACAAAGGTAAGTAGCTAGAACGAGAAAGATTTTCCATTCCACTACGAGATATATGGCCCAAATGACCATGCCAAATACAAGCCATAGGTTGTATAGTAACAGCTAACAAGTGTTCTTTCTATGATACAAATAAAGGATAAAGTGAGCCAACTTTGCGTCCTTTTGCAATAACCATATTTCCCTTTGATATGCAAAAGGATTGAGCATAGAGGACCACCTTGTAATCAAGGTCATCAAGTTGACTAACTAACATCAAACTCCGTGATAACTAAGGTACATGGCATACATTATGCATAGTAAATTTTGAACCATCAATGAACTACACAACCACATCTCCAATCCCCACAACATCACACTAGTAAGAGTCACCAGGTCTCACGGTACGAAGAGACTTTGCTGCATAGTTAGAGAACCATTCTCTATGTGGTGTCACATGGAAAGAAGCACCAAAATCTAGCAACCAGGTGTGGGAAAGAGAATCAGCCATAAGAGCCTCAGTTTGCAAAGTAGTATCAAGTGTGAACACATGAGCATCATCAGAAATAGCATTAATTTCTTCAATCTTCATAGTCAAAGTACATGGTGCAAGTAACTATTTAACATGCCTATCAACATTTTGTCCTTCACCTTTAGCATTCGTTAATGCATAAAAATCTTTCTTCATGTATCCTTTCTTATGACAATAATGGCATTTGATATCCCTCTTCGTTGATTTACTTGTACTCTTATTCGGTTGACCATTCTTTTCCTTGTTCTTCCTCCTACCACATTGCTCATTCTTTCCTTGGTAAGAATCATGAACATTATATGCATCTCCACTCTGTGTGGCAACCATATATTTTCTACAAATTTCCTCACTCAAGAGTGTTCCACATATGTCATCATAGACGAGTTTATCCCCAGGTGCACTATTGCTAATAGCTGTGCAAAATGTATCCCATGATGATGGCAAGGTGCATAACAGCAATACTACTTTCATTTCATTATCATATCCATTTTTTGAGCCTCTAACTGGGAGAATATAGTAGCAAACTCATTTAGATGAGCAGCAACACTATCTGTGTCCTTCATCCGAAGGTCAAATAATTTTCTTATCAGATACACTTTATTTGATGCCTTCTCTTTTTCATATGTATTGCATAAATTCTTCCAAATCTCCTCTGCACTTTCACAGTCTAATATTGTAAAGTAAACATTATCTCCAAGGTGCAAGTGAATGGTAGACCTAGCCATCTCATCTAACTCATCCCAATCATCTTCATCCATGCCAAGAGGCTTATTTGAAATTCCATTTACTGGCTTCCATTGCCTCCTTTGAATCAACCCATCTTTAATCTGATTCTTCCATAGAGCAAAGGTTGTGCCATCAAATTTTCCGATCTCAAAATGGTCTTTGCCCTATAAGGTATAGCTCCTCCTCAGAAGACTAGCACTAGACCCTGATCCACTGGATGTGCCTAAGACCTTTGATGCCATGATGGTAGAGAATCGAATAGAATGATAATGGAGCTAGAAGGGTTTGAACACCAATGAATAAGTGTATCAATGAGTAAATTGACCACTGTATAGTTGATAAAACCAAAAATCTAGAAACATTTTGCTAGAGTATCCTCTGCAAAATGAGCATATGGATAGTGTCAAAATATCATAGAACTGCAAGTACTAACTTGTTTACCTCATAGTGAATCACTAACTCCACTACATATAATCAGTTACCCAATAGAAGCCAACTAGGCTTATCGAGCACCTATAAACAATTATCATACATCTCCTATGGCATGGCTGGGTAAGTCTTCCACTTGCATCACCGAAGACATCCCAACATCTAGGTGTCTCTTAGTTAAAGAAACCTCACCATGACCCTCTTTATCAAACGTACAAGGCTTTATGCAAAAACTGTAACCGCTATATCAATGACCACATGGACGTACATAAGTGGTATCCACAAAAGCATAGATCGTGTGTATGTGCTCAATATATGTATTAAAATGACACTAAATGGCTGAATGTACAGCCCAAAAATTAGCCAATAACTTCTGCAAGTGTTTGTAAACTCTGATTGTATATATACAGATAATTAAAGCATGGCACTAAGCATTGAAGATAGTTAATACTAGGCATTCAAGATAGTTAATAAGGTTGGTGGTGCACATGGTTACTGACAACGTGCAGCCTTGCAAAAAGTTCAGTGCCAAAAGGGTAGCTACCTTACAAGTTTGGATGGCATTATCTCTTGACAAAAGTGGTTACAATGTGCCCTGAAAAAAGGGTCACTACCAAAGGATCACTACCAGAGGGTCACTAACAAAGCGCCTTAAAAAAGGGTCAGTGTGAAAAGCGTAGCTATCTGACAAGTTTGGAGGGCATTACCTTTGAGTCTATCATCGAGCATGAAATTCAACTGGTGCATAACTAGCAAGCCAACCGGATATGATTCTCAACAATATTCAAGGTAAACATAACCTATCGCCCATTAACCTAACATGGTGACACCTACTACAGTAAAACAAAATACACGATGATGAAGGCAAGCTTAATGGACCACAACAAATCTAATATGATAGATACTAGCTTTGGCATAAAACCCAATGAGTAAAAACAAAACCGAATAAAGTTCACACTCACCTAATATGGTAGATCAAACCCAATGTAACATAACAAATGAATGACGTAGCTAATATGGCATATTAAAATCCCATGTAAATGTCCAATGTGACATGCCTAATGTGGGAAGAACTATGTTCAACTAGTATTTTCCAATGCTTGAAAAAAAGGGGGAGGGGGGGATTATAACCACTTTTATCAAGAGGTACTGCCCTCCAGACTTGTTAGATAGCTACCCTTTTAGCAGTGATCCTTTTTCAGGGCACTCAACTGACTATCTTCAATGCCTAGTAATATTTTATACTTATCTGTATATATACTTATCCCTTGTAATCAATAAGCAAGGCACACTTTCATTTTCTTATCTGTGCATACATTATCTCTCTATGTCGAGCTCCGTCACCAAAGCTTATTGCTTCTATGCTTTACTTTTTTTCTATTAGAGTAAAGTGCACACAACACACGAAAAAGGATGAAGAAGAGCTGTTATTTGAAGGATGAACCTGCATGTATGCTCTACGCCTAGCTTTGAGTTCCAACCCCTTCCATGCTTTCATAGCCAACAGGTTGAACATAAAACAACAACGAAAGAAAAGGTGCATTGTACATAGAATGGTACAAATTCGTGAAGTAACACCTACAATGAGGCTTATTAAAGAGGGGGAAATGATAAACATATGTATATTCTCTGCTTTTTGTAGGAATACAGTTAGAGCAACACACAAAATATATATGTGTAGATTACAAACTAAGGAGATTCAAATTATTTGTGCTTGCGCCACTATTATGGAAATATCAACCTTATGATTTAGCTTTCAATATTCAAGTTCTTCGCTGAAGGTTTGCATCTGCATTGGATGTTTGGATTGCTACTTGAGTGCCAAAAAATATTGCAATAAAATTGAATGGAGTCTTCTATAGATCAAAAGAATTGCACATTCGCAACTTTCAACAATGTGATGGGATTTTTGTAATTGAATGGAGGAACGCTATTCTGATGTTGGCATTTGTGAGAATGAGAACAAGATTCACATGTATTTCCTGACGAAACATCTACTTAGAATACCAAAAGGTTGTGCATAGTCATTTTTCATCCCCCTACAGCAACTTGTATTGCAACCTTGGTAAGGAGATCAACGAGCTTGACTACCCAGGTGAGAAGCCACCTGGGGTAGACACTTACGACGAAGCCCTAGAGATACCTGACAACAAAGAAACCCCCCAGGAGGGTTACACTACAAGCAAAGAAGATGGTTTCACCACTAGTAATGAAGACAACATGGATAGCGAAAGCTCCATCATTGGATCGACGATCCCGAAAACGGTGCCGAGCACGGGGCCCAATTCTCCCCAACAAGGCGCATCCCGCAAAGGAAAATAGCCAATGGAGTTACCATGGAAAAGCCCTCACAAGAACCGATTTCTAAGTCGGGATCAGATCCCAGCGAAAAAGAAAGATGAAGCCAAGAGAAGAAAGGACAAGGCTCCCTCCCCCAAAGAGGGATCAACACAAAAATGATTGTTATCTCGCTAAATGCTAGAGGGCTAACCGACCCCTCAAGAGCGACCATCATTGGTCAATGGCTACGCGACATTAGCTTAAACCCAGACATTATATGTATTCAAGAGATTAAAATTGACGGAGAAGACCTCCAGAAACGGCTCAGACAGGTCTCCTCGGCCCACGTGTGGATACCAACGAAGCACCAGCGGGGGTCCGGAGGAACGGTTATCGGGGTTAAGCAACGCTGGATCGAAAAGCTGGAGAACTCCATTGAAGATGTTAGCCACCGCTGGATTGCGGTTTCTTTTGGTGCTCCTCTTTGTGTTACTATGGTCTCTCTGTACGCCCCTAACGGGGATTTGGAGAGACTGAACACTTGGGCTTCATTAGACTCGCTCCCCCACAACGTGCTTATATGCGGAGACTTCAACATGGTGGAGGACCCTATGGACAGATGGATGAGCAAGGGTAGGGTCATCAACAATCGGGAGAAAGAAACGTGGGACATGACCAAACTCCACTTAGATCTGGTTGAATTCAAAGACTCGAATGGCTTTTCTTGGTCGAATCTCCAAGCGGGTGAGGCTCTGAGGAAAGCTAGGCTTGATAGATGCTACATCTCTCAGAGTCTTACTCATCAGTGGGGCCACCCTACCGTCACGCAACGCACTGACCTCACCATCTCTGATCACTACCCGATTGTTATCACTTTTCAATCTTCCAACAAGATCCGCAAGGCTCCGTGGTTCCATGCCAACGCTTCCACCTTCTCTCTCCCCTCCGTCCATCAAGAGATTGCCGATGTGTGGACGGTGGCGTTTGCCTCGGGCTTGGCCCCAGCCAAGTGCTGGAGAAGTGCAGTCGACAGGTCTCGTAAGATCATGATCAGAACTAAGAAGATGCTCGAGACTGTGCGGCGGGCTCGCAGGGAAGCTCTTTACCACAGACTCTGGCGGCTCGAGGAGGAAGTGAACAAAGGAAAACACCAAGCACAGAAAGGTCTCCGAAAAATCAGAGCGGCGTTGAGATATGAGGAAGAAATACAAAGGAAAAACTTGCAAATCTTCTTCAAGGAGTGGTGGGCCGGTAAAGCCGACAAACCTACCAAAGAGATGTGCCGTATCCTTAAAAGGAAACACAACAGAGAGGCGATCCCTCTACTAATAGACCCACATGGCAATGTATGCAATTCGGAAGAAGATAACCGTGGCATCATCGAAGGACACTTCACGAGACTCCTGGGAACCTCGAACCCCCTCTCCCACCATAGAAGGGACTGCATGGCTGCCATTTCTAGGGCTTCCCCCCGGAGAATACCACCCAACCTCCTCCCCCTGCTTCATGCCCCTATCTCTGAATCAGAAATCATTGAGGTCATTGATGCCCTCCCCCTCGTTAAAAGCCCGGGACCCGACGGACTCACTAACGAGTTCTTTAAATCCTTTAAGCTGGAGGTTGCCACCCCTCTTCGGATGGTTTGGCAAGAAGCGCTAAAGTTTGGTGCCCTTCCTTCGTGTCTAAATAATGGAATTATCAAGCTGGTACACAAGAAGGGGGAAAAGAACAGAATCGAGAACTGGCGACCTATTACGATGCTCCAAACAGGATACAAGATCATCGCCAAAGTCATTGCCAACAGACTCTCGTGCCACCTGAGATCTTGGCTTTGTGAGGACCAAAAAGGCTTCATCAAAGGCAGGTCTATCCTGGAAACCATTATGGATATTTGGGAAGGTATTCAATATGCAAATGAGTCTAAATAAGATGTGGTCTTCCTTAAGATTGATTTTGACAAAGCCTACGACAGACTGGAATGGGACTATCTTCTGCAGTCACTTCAAGATCTCGGATGCAGCCAGAAATTCACCAAGATGATCGCGACCCTTCTTGGAAACGCAACGACACAAATTAACGTGAACGGCAAACTTTCGAAGGCGATCCATCTTAGAAGATCTATTAGACAAGGATGCCCCCTGGCCCCCCTTCTTTTTGCCATCGCCACTGAGGGGCTGAGCAGACTGGTCGCGCATCATGTGGAGACTGGCAATATTAAAGGCCTCCGGCTGCCCCACGACCACAGTCAAATCATCATGAGACTATTTGCCGATGATATGAACGCGTTCGTTCACAATGATAATACCAGCCTGGAGACGTTCTGGAGGTGTCTTGCTACCTTTTGTGAGGCCTCTGGATCCAAAATCAACCACTCTAAGACCGCCTTTAGGGCCATTGTGGGACATCATCCTGGCCTTCTCACTGACCATGGCTGCCAAATCATTCCGCAGGGCCAAGTCCTTCGTCTTCTAGGAATTCCATTGGGGTTTGGCGTCTCTATGGAACAGCGTTGGAACTGGGTGTTGGCCAAAATCGAAAACAAGCTTAACTATTGGAAAGGTATGCAAATCAATCTTGCTGGGCGGGCGATGGTTATCAACACATTCCTCCTCTCTTCCACCATTTATTTCCTTTCTTGCTGGAGACCGAACGAGCAAGGCATGTCCAAAATGAGTAGTATCTGTAGAAACTTTCTTTGGACGGGCGATCACAACAGAAGGGGGGTGCCTAAAATCAAGTGGGATATCTGCACTAGCCCCAGAGACGGCGGGGGGCTTGGTATCCTGGACATTGGGTGTATGGCTAACAAACTGGCGGCCAAATGGATGATTAAGGCTTGGTGCAACAGGGAGGCCTCGTGGGCCAAGCTGATCTTCAGAAACAAGGATGAGTTGACTCTCATGGGGTTCCCAAACTGGAAGAATCTCGACATCATGACCCTGCTATTCTCCCCGATCCCTGTCTTCCCGAAAGGCTCCAACCTCGTGTGCTCCCTTTGGAAGGGATGGAATAAAGTTAAAAGCTTCACAAGAATTAGTGAGGACTGGAAGTGGGCGGCCGGAATCAGACAAAACGACTCTATCTGGTTCCCGATACATGGCATCCGGAGTGTGGAGTCGTGGAACATTCGAAATGCCAAGAGTTTATGGAACAAAGGATTCAAAAAATGGAAACACCTCTGGAAGCATGACACCAACGGCTGCATAAATTTCGAGGATATTGATCCCTGCAAAAACATCTCCTACGAAGAATGGAACACTCTACAAAGCAGATGCCTCGCATGGGATCGTCACAAGATTCGCCTGCTCATGGGACACGATGCACCGAACTCGCTTGGTCTCAAATGGCACAATGGAAATAACCTACTCAAAATCCCGAACATCAAAGAAGCGACTGACCATCAGATCAGTCTCAACAAGAAGTGGTGCCTGTCCTGGACGCGGCTTCGATGGGACATGAAATTCATGGGTATCTGGCACCCTCTGATCGAGATTAAGAAGTCTGTCCTCCTTTGGCAAGTTCTGCATCGTGGAATTTGTTGGTGCAAGACAATCAACAATTGAAGGTCTTTAAGTCCGCAGAGACGTCAGCAAAAATTTCCTTAAAAAAGGTCACCAGAAGATCACCGGAAGGTCACCGGAACAGTACCGGAAGGTCACAGGAAAGTCACCGGAATGTTACCGGAAATGATCACTTTTACAGTTTTCAGTTCATGAAGAGTTGGAAGATAAAAGGAGGAAGAAAAGAACAAATTTTGAAGCATGGAAGAGAACCGGAAAAATTGTACACATATGTACAGTAGTATAGTCCGCGTTATAAGCTTGTACAAATTTATCTATAAATACCTGAAAATGTCGAGGCGCATAAGAAGAGGTGAGAGTAGAAGAAGAGGGAAGAATGAGAGGCATATAGGCAAGAGAAGAGAGACATAGAATAAGAGAGAATGAGAAGTTAGATGTCATGAGACATATGAAAAGTTAGTTGAGTTTTTCCTCTCATCACTCAACTGTAACTTTCTGAGTAATCGAAAGATACTGCGCCGAAATTTCTGTGTGTTTTCATCTGTGATAGATGATTTGTGAAATCCTTTTGAGGATATCTAAGTCTATAGTTAATCAATCTATAGCTTAAGTTTCAGAGTTTAATTGTAAACAGAAACCGAGAATTGTCAGTAGGAACATTCATATGTGTTGAGTGTTCAAAGTTTACTGAAACAGGCGCATTTTCGGTGATCAATGTTTTGATCATTTCTCAGTGCATACTTTAAAGTTTTGCATGAGTGAGGGCTTAATTTTTAAGTTAGAAGATAAGCTACTCGTAACCAGAAGCATTTGCTTAAACGGGTTCTATTCAAGAAGAACCAAGTCTTAGAAGTTGCAGGTGTAAAACAGACTGTTCAGAATGACAGTTTCAGACATAGGTAACTTGTGAAGGTGATTTCTCAAGTTATACTAAACCTTTTGAGTAACTTTAACTTGAAGGAGGTGCGCAATCTCTAGGCGACACTCCATACAAAGTTTCATAAAAATCTTTACATGTTTGTCGGATTAATTTGAAGAAACTGTGCAGCAGAATGTTTGTGTGGTGAAGTTTTGACTTACTCTTGGTATAGAGGTGCTCTAATCACAAGAGTAGGTTGTTCTTTTGGAGATTAACACTCTCCATCAGTGGTATCAGAGCAGGAGACATCAAAATCAAAGAAAGGAGGTTCCCGATTGCTGCGGTTACAAAGAATTCAACAACCGAAAAAACTAAAAGGTGAAAGCTTGAAGGCAAAACCTGAGGAAGAGATCATACGATATCAAGAAAGACAAACGGAGTCTAATTTGAAGCAAAGGTACATATATTATTCATAAAGGTTGAAGATTTCAATACACAGGAAGACACAAGATGGGAGATTCTCTGCAGATAGAGAAACTGGATAGAGAAAACTATCCTGCGTGGTCAATGAGGATGGAAGCTCATCTTATGAGCAAAGATTTGATAGCTTATATCACAGGAGAAGAAGAAAAGCCACAGTTCAGAGATCCTAGTGTTCCGACTAGGGAAGAGTTAGCAGATTTGAAAAACTGGATGAAGAAAGATGCTCAAGCTAGGAGCATTATCTATATGGCAGTAAATGATTACTTGTTACCTCATATTCGAGGTCTTGAAAGTGCAACGGACATTTGGAATGCATTGGAGGAGCATTTCTAGAATACTACTAAGTCAAGGAAGGCATCCTTATGGGCAGAGTTTACAACCTTCAAGAAGAAGGCTTCTCAGTCCATTTCAGACTATGTGACAAGGATGAAAGACATTGCAGATGCATTAGGAGCTGTTGACGAAGACATTGAGGAGGATAAATTGGTAAGGCAAATTCTTACAGGCTTAAGAGGTGATGACAAATGGAAGCCGTTTATTTTGTCTACAGAGTTATCACTTGATCATTTCACTCCAGATTTAAATCAGTTGCTAGGTCATATGCTAACATTTGAGAATGATGTTAAAGGAGATGGTGACAAGAGTACAGGTCATGCAATGTACTCAAAAGATAAAAAGAAGAATAGCAAAGGAAAGCAACAAGCAAATGAAGATGAAGGAACAACTAGCCAAGCCAACTTCCTAAGAGGAAGAGGAGGTGGCAAAGGTCGAGGAAGAGGCAGAAACAACAAAGATGGAGGCAAAGCTTGCTGGATTTGTGGTAAGACAAATCATTTAGCTAATGATTGTTGGCACAATACTCAAAGTAATAATGGATATAGTCAAAGTTACAATGCAAGAGGAAGAGGTGGCAGAAATCAAAGAGGAAATTTCAGAGGAAGAGGTGGTAGGAGTTACTTTGGAAGAAATGCAGGTAGAGGATTCCAAAGTCAACAATATAACAATACCTACTACAATTACGCTTCAGAACAGAAGGAGGATTCAACATTGATATTGAATGCTACTTGTGAAAGGCAGAGTGAAGATCAAAGAGTCTTCTACATTGACTCAGGATGTAGCAATCACCTGAGTGGAAACATATCATTGATGACTGATTTGGAGAATAAAGTTTCTAATCATGTTGTTCAAACAGGTGACAACACAAAGCATAAAGTGAAGTCGATTGGATCAGTGAAAGCCAAAGACGGTAGTACCTTATTGGGTAAGGTTCTGTATGTTCCTACAATTCCTAAGAATTTGATAAGTGTAGGACAAATTGTTGAAAAGGGATATGAAGTAAGATTCACTAATGAAGGAGTATACGTGGAAGATCCCAGTCAAGGGTATAAACAGATTGTTTCAGGAAAGAAAGAAGGAAGACTGTTTACACTGAAGATTCAAGGCAACATTGGTCAGGCCATGTTTACATATGAAGGACAGAAAATTTCTGAGTTAGATCTTTGGCACAAAAGGCTTGGACATTTCAATGAAAGAGGTATTAAAGATATGGTTAACAATGGTTCAGTGCTTGGATTGCCTAATGTTGCAGGTCAACATATGACATACAAATGTGAGGCATGTCAATTAGGTAAAGCTCATAAGAATTCTTACTCCAAGCATGGTTTTATGTACTCAGAGAAGCTTGAGTTGGTACACACAGATGTGTGGGGACCATCAAAGGATTTCAGTATAAATGGATCAAGATATTATGTGATTTATGTTGATGATGCTACTAGATGGATCACTATCTATGTGATCAAGGATAAGTCAGAAGTATTCAATACATTCAGACATTATCATGCGTATGCAGAAAGAACTACAGGTCATAGACTGAAGAGACTAAGATCAGATGGAGGGGGAGAGTATTTCTCCAACGAATTCAGTGACTACTTATGGAATGCAGGTATAAAAAGGGAAATTACTTGCAGATATTCTCCTCAACAAAATGGTGTAGCAGAAAGGAGGAATAGGACTCTTGTTGAGTTTGCAAGGTCCATGATGAATGAGAAAAATTGCCCTAATTATTTGTGGGCTGAAGCTGTAAATACAGCTACTTATTTGGTCAATAGGTTACCATGTAAAGCCTTGCAGGGTATGACACCATATGAAGCTTGGTGGGGTAAAAGACCTACCCTAGATCATTGCAGAGTATTTGGATGTGTGGCATATGCATATGTGCCATCACAATTAAGACACAAATTGGAACCTAAAGCTGAAAAATATGTTTTCATTGGTTATGATGATAGACAGATGGGATACAGGTTGTGGAATCCATCCACAAAACATTTTCTGGTTTCGAAAGATGTTACGTTTGATGAGCAAAGTTCTTGGTATGCAGGAACAGTTAATAACAATACAGGTGATGAAGAAGAAGTGAATCAGAAGAAAGGTAAATCAAAGGTTCAAATAATTGATGAAGAAGAAAATTATGAAGTGCAGGAAGAACATGATGCATTGGTAGAGAATCAAACATGGGATTTAGTTCCTAAACCAAATAGCCAGAAGATTATTGGATGCAAATGGGTCTACAAGACCAAAAGATTTGCAGATGGAAGTGTGTCTAGATATAAAGCTAGACTTGTTGTCAAAGGGTTTGCTCAGACTTATGGAGTTGATTATGATGAGACTTATAGTCCAGTGGCAAAGATGACAACCATCAGAACACTCATAGCTGTTGCTGCGAGCAAAGGTTGGAAGTTATGTCAGTTAGATGTGAAAAATGCTTTTCTGAATGGATATATTTCAGATGATGTGTTCATGGAGCAACCTCAAGGGTTCAGAGATAAAAGATATCCAGATCATGTGTGCAAGCTCAAGAGAGCTTTGTATGGCTTGAAGCAAGCGCCAAGAGCGTGGAATTATAGACTTGTAAAGTTCTTGAAAGAACTTGGTTTTAAGGTGTCTGAAGCAGATAGTAGTCTGCTTATAAAAGCAAGTGATAATGGTTTCATATACATGTGCATATATGTTGATGATATAATCCTTACAGGAACAGATGAGTCAGGTATACAAAGACTCAAGAAGCAAATGGAAAAGGAGTTCAAGATAAGTGACTTGGGAGACTTGTCATATTTCTTGGGTATGGAGATCACATATACTCAGCATGGAGTATTCGTGACCCAAGAAAGATATTTGAAGAACTTGTTAATCAAGTTTAAAATGAATGATTGCCGGATAGCACCTACTCCAATGGAGGTGAATCACAAACTGAGTAAGTTTGGTGGAGAAGAATTCAAGGATGTGAGACAATATCAGAGTTTGGTTGGTAGTCTTATCTATGCTACGTTAACCAGACCTGATTTATCATATGCAGTAGGAGTATTGTCTCAATTTATGCACTGTCCAAGGAAAGAACACTGGATTGCAGGACAAAGGGTGTTGAGGTACATTAAGGGTACACTCAAAGAAGGTTTGTATTATGGTTTTACATCAGATACAAATATCAAAATATACAGTGATGCAGATTGGGCAGGTAATCCAGATGATAGAAGGTCAACCTTTGGATACATGTGTTATGTGGGAGATAAGCTAATCTCATGGTGTTCCAAGAAGCAACATACAGTTGCTTTGTCTTCTACTGAAGCTGAGTACAAAGGCATGGTCGAAGCTGCAAAGGAAGTGATTTGGCTAAAGATTTTAATGAAGAGTTTTGACACTATACAGAGGACACCAATTATAATTGGAGATAATATGAGTTCATTATATTTAGCTGCTAATCCTGTTTTTCATGCCAGGACTAAACACATTGAGATTCAGTATCACTTTCTAAGAGAGAAGGTGATGGATAAAGAGATTGAAGTAATTCATACTTCAACGAAAGATCAGATAGCTGATATGCTTACAAAAAGTTCGGATGGACCTAAGTTACAACGGTTTAAAGATATGGCAGGAATAAAGAAGACAGAGAAAACCTCAATTGATGATTGAGGGGGAGCTGTTGGTGCAAGACAATCAACAATTGAAGGTCTTTAAGTCCGCAGAGACGTCAGCAAAAATTTCCTTAAAAAAGGTCACCAGAAGATCACCGGAAGGTCACCGGAACAGTACCGGAAGGTCACAGGAAAGTCACCGGAATGTTACCGGAAATGATCACTTTTACAGTTTTCAGTTCATGAAGAGTTGGAAGATAAAAGGAGGAAGAAAAGAACAAATTTTGAAGCATGGAAGAGAACCGGAAAAATTGTACACATATGTACAGTAGTATAGTCCGCGTTATAAGCTTGTACAAATTTATCTATAAATACCTGAAAATGTCGAGGCGCATAAGAAGAGGTGAGAGTAGAAGAAGAGGGAAGAATGAGAGGCATATAGGCAAGAGAAGAGAGACATAGAATAAGAGAGAATGAGAAGTTAGATGTCATGAGACATATGAAAAGTTAGTTGAGTTTTTCCTCTCATCACTCAACTGTAACTTTCTGAGTAATCGAAAGATACTGCGCCGAAATTTCTGTGTGTTTTCATCTGTGATAGATGATTTGTGAAATCCTTTTGAGGATATCTAAGTCTATAGTTAATCAATCTATAGCTTAAGTTTCAGAGTTTAATTGTAAACAGAAACCGAGAATTGTCAGTAGGAACATTCATATGTGTTGAGTGTTCAAAGTTTACTGAAACAGGCGCATTTTCGGTGATCAATGTTTTGATCATTTCTCAGTGCATACTTTAAAGTTTTGCATGAGTGAGGGCTTAATTTTTAAGTTAGAAGATAAGCTACTCGTAACCAGAAGCATTTGCTTAAACGGGTTCTATTCAAGAAGAACCAAGTCTTAGAAGTTGCAGGTGTAAAACAGACTGTTCAGAATGACAGTTTCAGACATAGGTAACTTGTGAAGGTGATTTCTCAAGTTATACTAAACCTTTTGAGTAACTTTAACTTGAAGGAGGTGCGCAATCTCTAGGCGACACTCCATACAAAGTTTCATAAAAATCTTTACATGTTTGTCGGATTAATTTGAAGAAACTGTGCAGCAGAATGTTTGTGTGGTGAAGTTTTGACTTACTCTTGGTATAGAGGTGCTCTAATCACAAGAGTAGGTTGTTCTTTTGGAGATTAACACTCTCCATCAGAATTTGGACCAACCATAAGGCTAGCAAGATTTGTGGGGTCCCTCCTTGGTGCAAACGCTGTCACCGGGCTATTGAAGATGTCCCACACATCTTCCTTACCTGCCCCAGCTCCTACAGAATCTGGCAGACGGTCGGAAAGAAAATCAGACTTCAAAAACAGCTTAGTTGGAAACAAGTCCTTTTGGGAGAAGCGATCGGCTGCTCGGCGTCACTCTGGAACGCCATCAGAGGGGAAGTCTTGTGGAAAATCTGGCGGGAGAGGTGTGCTCTCAACTTCGGCGATACCCCAAGGGAATGGTCGATTGAGAAATCACTTTTCATCCCTCACAAAGCGGTATGAGTTTTTTCAGTTTTGAATTTCCTGTAACGATTAGGTCTCAAGAGGATGTTCGAGGTTTTGATTCAACCAAAATGTAGTTGAAAGAGCGTAAATAACTCAACCTAAATGTACTGGAGAGAGAGAGAGAGAGAGACAGAGAGAGAGAGAGACAGAGAGAGAGAGATGTAAAAGGAAACAAAAGCAGGTCGAGAAGCGAATGAAATTAACAAGATTCACATGGACGAAGTTTTCTTAGAATTTTAAAGCAAATCAAAACGAATTTCTTTAAATGTTGAAAACGTGACTGAAACTATGACGTATATGTATTTTCATTACATGGCTTCATTTGATTTCATATGCAAATGGATGGTCAAAGAGGTCTAGAAGATTACAATGGATGCAGAAAGTCATTTTCATTGGAAGAGGTAAAGTGAGTCGATATCCATGAAAATTTGCGAGGAAGATATAATCCCACTGTTTATACATGAAAATGCATCCGATAATTATTGAATTGAGAAGGTTGTGAGTTGCTCGACTATCTTGGAGTTGATTTTTGTCTAACAATGTCATGTGAGTCTCAAGTGAACCCATATTTTATGGCACCTTGTGTGCAACTCCAAACAGATATTTCTTCGACAATGGATACTCCTTGAAACTATATGATGGCAGGTTGTGAAAACCTAGCTTCACAATTGAGAGAATGTCATATTAATATCCACAAAGCCTACCATTATTAGTTTTTTGGACTAAGCATGACGTCTAGATTTATTTGTAGTCCACATCTGTATGTGCATCCTCCACCACGACTTTCACTAGAGTCTAATAGTGTTAGGTATACTAACCACTTGGGTTAAGTCCCTATCTACTCAAGTTATAAATTGAAGTGAATGCTTCTCGAAATCTTTAGAGTGTGTTTGGGAAAAATACTCTTGCCATTCTCCCCATGCGGGTTGAACCCAAGATATTCTTCTTCCCGTCAATGAGGCTTAACCACTATGAGAATCTTTTGACTTCCCTAATACTCCAAAAGCACCTAATGTTATCATAACTTTTAACCTTGTCCAAGCCACTTTATAAAAGTTTTTTCCATTGAAGAAAATTGTCATCCTCAAAAGTATGATTCACTATTAACTATATAATAGCTTTTCCCCACAAGCCCATGGTCCAAAGTGAGGAGCATCGTTGTCATCTTTTGATGAAAGATATATCTTATACTCCAGAGTCTAAGGTTCTACGCAAAACATCTATCTATGATGCTTAATTCAACTACTTATTCCTATGGGTTAAAGGTGTCCTTTGCACAAACGCTCAAATACTCGATTGAGATCAAGGTCAAAGATTTGATAAGCAAGAAAGAAGAACCAATTTTCTATGTAACGGATTCAATCTTCTGAGACTTTAAAATTGATTGAATAACTTTCCTTTCAGAGCCAAAGCTTAAAATCGTCAACAATCCATTTAAGTCAAGGTTCTCAAGCATTTATCTACCTCAATAAGAATTGAACTAGATTCTTTGAGTGAAGTTAAGACAATGTCAAATCTCTAAACTTTTGTGTGCTACCAACCACCAGTGTTGAGTCACGAAGATTCGAATGAATTGTGACTCCTTTACTCAAAAGAATTGTTTTTTACCTATTGAAATTACTAAGTTAATATTGTTTCAGCGCACAAGGATTGAACATACAAGCTCTACCTCAAGAGGTGAGTGACCAACCGACTCACATGGGGGTTTTGGACAGTCTAAAAGGTGATTCTATCAAACCTTATATAAAAGAGTCTTTGTAAATTAATTTTCAAGTTTAGAAATCGATGCAATGTTAAAGGGCAAACTACAAGTTCTCTACTTTGATGTCTTATAGCTCAAGACAGAGTATAATTGTCCTACTTAGGCTCTTTAAGGAGAAGTTACTAACGATATTATTTTGTGTCGTCCTTATCTTACCTGTGGGTTTTGAAGTGACTTTAGTTCATATTCTTGACCAACGTATACTAAAACTTCACCTTTGAAGTTTCAAACCATTTTTTCAGGGTACAACAGAGTCTACGACCAAAAGATATCGATCATGTCAAGGTCCGATGCCTCATACCAGCTTTCCTACATCCATGTGACTAGAAAACAAAAGGGCTATATCAAAACTTTCATATAAGAGTGACTAGAAAACAAAAGGATTATATCAAAACTTTGATAATTCTTATGCGACAAGACTCGAGCATCCCGTTCATGGTAGAGCATGAAAACTCTGTAATCTACTAATTGCTTTCAGGTCCATAAGAATCTGAGGTTTTTTTCCAAAAGAAGAATTAAAAACCCCCCTCCCCCCCCCCCCCCCCCCCCCCCAAAAAAAAAAAAAAAATGCTGCTTGAAACCACACGAAAGTAACGCCCCTACTTTTTTCCACAAAACACCATGCCTTTCCATGTACAAAATCCCCATTCTCTGAAGACCAATGCACCTTTTCCTTTTTCCTTCCCTATCCCTACTGCCTTCCTCTATCTCCTGTTTTCATGCAAACACAGCCGCAATCACCTGTTCCCTTGTTCTCCCTTGAACGAGTTGAAGCACCAGATTAAACTTTACACTTGATGATGAAGTGATTTAAGTAAGCTTTTCCATAGCTTTACATGCTCCTCTACCTCTCGCCAAACAGCTGCTCTACTTCAATTTTTGTATATACTACTTCAATGTTTCGTCTATGTTCTTCCTCAAAAGCATCAGATACATTTTGTTTTCTAATCACAGTGCAATTCTCTATCCTTGAAAGCGAAGCTTTGGATGAATATCCTTGCCTTCCCTTTTTCGGTGCGTTTTCTTCGCTGGCACTGATGGCTTCCAAATTCTTATCTCTAACAAAGAAATAGTAGCACGCCTGCTTTCTGAGAGGAATCCACAAAGAATTCCTTCCAACATGTCCATGCTCGAGAGAAATCTGGTAATAAGGCGCTTCCTTCATCCATCACAAAGCGTTTCTATAGCTTTTAACATGGACATGCAGCATGAAGACTAGAAAATCTTTCCAATGATTAGAGATCAAAAGGCATAATCTCCATGCATGCATGAGTAAATCCTAGCTAAGCGAGAGGCTGCGTATATATTATTTATGGCGAATCAGCTCGTAACTCTCTCGCTAAACTTCTCTGTTCTTCCGCGTTCTTTTGATCTTCAATCAAACATGTGCTCTTCCCATGAATACTCGACTTCGTCCCATCATACACTCGCACATAATAGTACTCCTTCAAATCTGTACAGAAGGTCAATACAGTTGTTGGTGCACATGGCTTACTGAAAGGTGTCTGGCAAAGTAACTGTTAAAAAGTGGGCTAACAAGGTTCTACCTGACATATGACAAAGGGAGGTTATGTGACATTGCAGGGATGACATAGACTTTTTAGAGAAAAACAAAGCAGGTTACAATTCCCCACTTTTTCTTAGCATAGGATGTTGATATATTTAGGTAGCATAGGATGTTGATATATTTAGGTAGTGATATGTGTTAACACATGAGGATCACTGGGGCACTTTTTCCCTCTTTAGGAGGTTTCTTCCCCCGGCTTGTATATACGCCTATTGCCCTAATGGGCTACTTATCTTTGTACATTCTCTAGTAATACATTCAGTATTGTGTGTTGTGCTCCAAGCTTCTTCTTCTTCCTTGTGTTGTTCGCGTGCTTCTGCAGACGTCTAACTCCAACAATTGGTATCAGAGTAGGTCGTCGCTTCATCTAGGGTGTCATCAACACCCCTCTAATCGTAGCCTCAGAATCAAACGAGTTTCGGTGAGCATACTCAACGTGTTTTCATGTTTTCGTTGTTGAGGATAAGTTGGATGGTACCAACTACCCGTTATGGGATTATATGATGTGACATATATTGGTTGCAAAAGGACTGTGGAACATTGTGCAGGGTGTTGAAAAATGTCCTATCACACCTGCAACTATTACAATTGCAGGTACTAAAGCTGATGCAGAAGGTGTCGAAGATGATGGTATTCTGCATATTCGTGCTCGTGCTACAGTTTTTGTTGCACCTACTATAGAGCAAACTCGTTGGGATGGCAGAGATGCTGAGGCACATGCATTGATAGCTTTGTTTGTCAAACGTGCCATGGTTCCTCACATTCGCTCTTGCAGAACAGCCAAGGATGCTTGGGATACACTTACCACATTGTACCAAGATAGGAATGAGGCTCGTGTTGGTTACCTCCGAAAGCAGTTGGAGAGTGAGGACATGAATGAAGGTGATTCTTTGGATAGTTTTCTAACAAAGATCAAAGATTTGAAGGAACATTTGATTTCTGCTAATGAAGTTATACGAGATAGCTCACTTGTGCAGACTGTTCTGAATGGTCTTCCTGAATCATATCAGAGTCTTGCTTCTACTCTATGTTTGATGATGAAAGGCAATCCAAATGCCTTGTTATTTGAGGACTTAGTCTTTGTTCTGCTATAGGAAGATCAGTCCGGGTAGAACAGTTCCATTTTGTGTGTTGCAGATCAAGCTTTCCTGGCTAGTCAGAAGGGCAAAGGAAAATGGAGCTCTCCAACTTGTAAGCAGAAATCTGCTAATTCTGCACAATCGAAGAGGGAAGACAAAGATGAAAAGAAATCAGAAAACTAGCTGGTAAAGAGGAAAAGTAGAAAGAGGCTGGAATTGTTGTTGTAGAGGTCTCTACACCAAAAACAGAGTCTGGTAATCTTGTGTAGGAAGAGGAATGGGCATTTACTACTGTTTTCAGTTTTGACCCATCGTCTCATGAGCAAAGCATGTCTGTAGTAGACTCATATGTTTGGTACTTTGATACTAGGGCGACCAAACATATCACCTTGTAGTGCAGTTTCTTCACTTTACTTGAGCCTGCCCCTATAGGGAATGCTGTCACATGCGCCAACAACTCCTCTTATCCTATCATGGGAGTTGGTAAGATCATTTTGACTACTACTGATGGTAGTTCTTTCACTTTTTTAGATGCTTTATTTGTGCCAGGGATCAAGAAGAATCTCATATCAGTTTCAGCTTTAGCCAAGATCCACTTGGTTGTGAAATTTGTTGATGATAGGTGTACAGTTCATGATCTATCAAATGGCGACGTGATTATTGCTTTTAGCATTTATGTCGTGGGTTGTATAAGCTCATAGACTCTAAAAGATCTCTGAATGATTTAACATGTGCACTACATGCCTCTTTTGCATCAAATTGCTATGCTATGGCTGCATCTAGTCTTTGTGATGAGAATGAGCCTGTTTCGTTTGATGAAGCACATAATTCAAAAAATTGGATGGTTGTTATGCAATCTGAATATGATGCTATAATGAAGAATGGTACTTGGTCTTTATGTGACTTGCCTCCTAGCAAGAAGGTCATTGGGACTAATTGGGTATACAAGCTAAAGCATAAGCCTGATGGTACAGTTGACATGCATAAGGCTAGGCTTGTTGCAAAGGGTTATGCACAAGAAAGAGGCATTGATTTTGATGAGACCTTTGCACCTACTTGCCGAATGACTACTATTTTTAGCATCTCTGCTTTTGCACCTCATCATGGTTGGAATGTACATCAGTTGAATATCAAAAGAACATTTCTAAATGGCGACTTGCATGAAGAAGTGTATGTTTTTCAGCCCCGTGGCTTTGTGCAGAAAGAGCTTGAGAACTAGGTGTGTAGGTTAAAGAAGGCATTATATGGCTTAAAGCAAGCACCACATGCTTGATATGAAAAGATACATGCCTATCTGATTGCACATGGTTTTGAGAACAATCCAACTGAAAGCACATTATATGTTAAGCATGCTAATGATGTACTTCTGATCATTGTGGTTTATGTTGATGACATGCTACTCATTGGTCTTCATGAGAGGCATATTGCTAATTTTAAGGTTGATTTACATGCCTCATTTCAGATGTCTAATTTGGGGCATTTGCATCACTATTTGGGCATTCAATTTATGCATGTTGATGGTCGAATGGATTTGTGTAAGACAAAATATATTGACACATTACTATAGTGTTTTGGCCTTGAAGATTGTACGCCTATTGCCACTCCTATGGAGACAGGTTTAGGACTGAGTCTTCAGGATGCTGGAGATGCATTTGATGTTGTTCTCTATCAACAAGCTGTTGGATGCTTGATTCACTTATGCATTACTCGGCTAGATATTCAGTTTGTTGTCTCACATATGAGTAGGTTTATGCATTGCCCAGGTGTCAAGCATTGGCAGGGGGTTAAGCACATCTTTCACGACTTGAGTGATACTCGGCTAATTGGGTTGTTTTATCCTTAGGGGGGATCACTATTGCCAGATTTGCATGCTTTTTTTGACTTAGACTGGGCTGGTTGCTATGACACTTGTTTGTCCACTAATGGCTTTTGCTTCATGCTTGGTAGCTCATGTATATCTTGGTTGAGCAAGAAGTAGCCTACTATGGCCACTTCCAGTTGTGCACCTGAGTATAGGGAAGCTTTTATAGCTATTGTTGAGTGTGTGTGGCTCAGATGCCTTATGGCTAATTTGGGTGTTGGTCACTCTTCTGCCACCACCATCTTCACTGACAGCCAGAGGGCATTGGCAGTTGCGAGGAACCCTGTGTTCGACATATGTGCCCACGCAGGAGAACATTGCAGATCTTTTCACGAAGGCTATGCCTAGCGAGAAGGTTGAAGCTTTCCGCAAAGCTTTGGTAGTGATGTGTGTGAACACACTAGGACCATCAGGGCACTTTTTGCCCTCTTTAGGAGGTTTTTTCCCCCGGCTTGTATATAGGCCTATTGCGCTAATGGGCTACTTATCTTTGTACATTCTTTATTAATACATTCAGTATTGTGTGTTGTGATCCAAGCTTCTTCTTCTTACTTGTGCTATTTTCTTCAGCAGATGTCTAACTCCAAAATAGGAAAACAAGTTTCAATACCAGATTGGGAGTGCCACATTGGTCCATACAATAAGGTTACCATATTAGGTATCTAGAACATTGTTCTCATTTTCATTGATGAATCGGAACTCTTCTACAAATATTTGGTCCCGTTCTTGAATTCGTTTAGTCTCCTAAAGCAGTTTCTTGGTAATTTTCTTGTTTGCCACAATAGGTGCATTTCCTTTTGTTTAAGTAATCTTTAGTGACATGATTAGTCAAACCACATACACTACACATTTTGGATGTAGCTAGAAGCATATCCCTAGGTGGATCTGGTTTCTCGATCCTTTTATCTTCTTGCCGCAAAGAGTTCATGACATCCTCTAGGGTTGGAATAGGATCCTTCTCTTTCAAGACATTAACAATGTTTACAAAGGACTTGGGGAGAGCCTTCAAAAGCATTGCTATTCTGTATTTTTCAGGCACTAAACATTGAAGAGAATGCAATTGGGTCACTATACTTTTCATCCTATCTACAAGGAGTGCTATATCCTCATTGGGTTTAAGGGAAAGTCCATATAATAATATTTTTAAGGTCATTTTGGCATGCTTTAAATGAGCACCGAAGTTATTCTCCTATGTTTGCCCAACTTTGTATGCATTCTTTGCATCGTCCACATAGTGTATATATGTTTCATCAAGTGTGGTTATGATGATTCCATAGGCTTGTTCTTTGTAAAGTTGACATTGTGCCTTGGTCACTTGAGTAAGCTCTTCTAATTCCCATTCATTCGGTGGTGCATTATTGGTGAAGCTCCATATATCTTTGTGAATTAAGAAGCATTTTGTTTTTATTTTCCATGTATGAAACTTTATACCTACAAACTTGTTTATACCTTCAAAAGCCATTATGTGGGAAGGTCTTTCTACCTATTAATAAGCAGTGTCTAATCCCATTTTTTTAACAAAATACATGAAAAATATTTAAAAAAACTAGCTCAAGCCTATATGCCTAGGAGTTATTATAGAGCTATAAAAGCTTGAGTCTTTTTCTTACAATTCTTGATAATTTTGAACTTAGATAGAAGCCTCATAAATGATGAACTCATGACAACCCGATGAGAGAAATTTTTCCTGAAATTTTAGAATGCTATTCCATTGATTAGATTGATATAGCTTTTGTAAAGTAGAGAATAGCACCTTGACCCACAAAAAATGTTCTTCTTAATATTTTTGAGGTTTCAAACCTGTTGAATCTTATCTCTATGGTAATCGATCAAAAAGAGATACCACTTGTAGATACATACAATGGACCAATAGAAAAGAAGTGAATTATAATGTTCTATGCTTAGAGAGTGGCAATGGTGGAGGTTGCACGTGCAAATCAATCATCAAAAGTGTGCCAACCCTCCTTTCCAGTTATTTCTTTCATTGCTCATTGTTTGCCTCTTCAAGAATAGCGTACGGTTAGCAGATAATAGCCATATACCTTTGCACTTCTTTGGATCCTTCAAAAGGTGATGGAAACAAAAATGGTGCATATCTCTTATCACTCTACCAAAACTTTCATTCCTATCAGAATGTAGCAAGCAAGGTATGTAGCATTGTTGCAAGATACGTGATGTGCATTGTAGCTGCACTTCCACTAGTCGATATTGATGCCTTGGATGCAATTAGAAACAATAAGATGAATACATGAATCAATGAATGGAATCCCAAGCAGTGGTGAGTATCCCTCATCACGTGCAATCTGATCACATTGTTTCCATATGCATTTGAGGAGAAGGCCACTCATAATATGTTCCCACCACGTATCCGATAATAGAACGCCTACCACATATCCAATAACCAGCTTGTGTATACGCCTATTGGCCTAATGGGCTACTTATCTTTGTACATTCTCTAGTAATACATTCACTATTGTGTGTTGTGCTTCAAGCTTCTTCTTCTTCCTTGTGCTATTCGCATGCTTCCACAGACGTCTTACTCCACCAATTGGTATCAAAGCAGGTCATCGCTTCATCTAGGGTGTCATCGACACCCCTCTAATCACAGTCTTAGAATCAGACAAGTTTGGGTAAGCATATTCAATGTGTTTTTGGGATCAAAATAGCTTCGCTATGTGGTGCGGAAATCAGGATCTGAACTCGTTTTTGCCTCCGAACGCACTATCATAGCGCTTGTGCAGGCTATTTCATTTTTTTGTGTCGAAGGTATATAGTTTTGGTTTGCCAGTATAAGCATCTCGACATCTGCTACACGTCTAGCAGAATTCGCGTAGGGAGTTTTGTTCAACCTTTTGAAATACAGTCAATTTTTTGCATCAAGGTATTTTAGTCACCGACCATGGCTGAAAGCACTTATGTATTCATATGTTGGTTGTTGAGGATACGTTGGATGGTACTAACTACCCGTTATGGTGTTATATGATGCGACATGTATTGGTTGCAAAAGGACTGTGGAACATTGTGCAGGGTGTTGAAAAACATCCTATCACACCTGCAACTATTACAACTGCATGTACTGAAGCTGATGCAGAAGGTGTCGAAGATGATGATATTCTACATATTCTTGTTCGTGCTACGGTTTTTGTTGCACCTAATATAGAGAAAATTTGTTGGGATGATAGAGATGCCCAGGCACATGCATTGATAGATTTGTCTGTCAAACGTGCCATTATTCCTCAGATTCGCTCTTGTAGAACAACTAAGGATGCTTGGGATACACTTACCACATTGTAGCAAGCTAGGAATGAGGCTCGTGTTGCTTAGCTCCGAAAACATTTGGAGAGTGAGCACATGAATGAAGGTGATTCTATGGATATTTTTCTAAAAAAGATCAAAGATTTGAAGGAACATTTCATTTCAGCTGATGAAGTTATACGAGATAGCCCACTTGTGCAGACTGTTCTGAATGGTCTTCCTGATTCATATCAGAGTTTTGCTTCTACTCTTTGCTGATGATGAAAGGCAATCCAAATGCCTTGTCATTTGAGGACTTAGTCTCTGTTCTATTGTAAGAAGATCAGTCCAGGCAGAACAGTTCCATTTCGCATGTTGTAGATCAAGCTTTCCTGGCTAGTCACAAGGGCAAAGGAAAATGGAGCTCTTCAACTAGTAAGCAGAAATCTGTTGATTCTCCACAATCGAAGAGGGAAGACAAAGATGAAAAGAAATCTAGAAAAGTATAAATTATTTTGCAGGTACTGTAAAGGAAATTATCATATCATAAAGAACTTGTCAAAACATTAGGGAAAAAAATGGACCCTCTTTGGGCCTTGTAAGGATCCCTAATTTTTAGGGATTAAAATTAATCTTTTGGATTAAGAAGGGGATAATGAAAACCACTAGGGGTTATACATACTCATTTTGCACCTTTGGATCTTCTTTCATGAATGGCTATGATCAAGTATACACTGGCAAAAAAAGACAAAATAGGCTCAGTCGTGGTTGTTTGGAAAAGGAAGAGAGAAATTGATTTGTCTTTAGGAGCCATATGCACGGTTAGATGGGTCTAGATCCAATGGTATAAAACACAAGGCGCATTTTGTCGAATTCTTGGGTCATGGTTAACGTTGGATCTCCATGGAAATGAATGGTAAGGATGTAAGACATACACTCTCACAAAAGGACAAAATAAGCTCATTCGTGGGAGTTTGGAAAAGGTAGAGAGAGAGTGCCTTGTTCTTTGGGACTAATATTAACCTTTAGATGAAGTTTACATCGAACCGCAGAGAACAGAATGCGTCTTTTTCGAAATGAAGGGTGATATGAGATGTTGGATGTCCAAGGGAATCCAATGGATTAGATTGAAACGTGCAATTAGCTCAAACAATTGCTTAATAGTCATCGGATCATCAATAGATCTAAAGGTGCAAGATTGAAGGCGCCTTCGAAGGGGCAATTCAAACTCCTCCATTGGATTCAAAGAGAGATCGACGGCTCG
The DNA here is from genome assembly GCA_020310875.1 of Ceratopteris richardii. Classification (NCBI taxonomy): domain Eukaryota; kingdom Viridiplantae; phylum Streptophyta; class Polypodiopsida; order Polypodiales; family Pteridaceae; genus Ceratopteris; species Ceratopteris richardii. The sequence continues at coordinate 52,876,698 of CM035432.1, read as the reverse complement.
AATTACAATGCGCACTTTTCTTTTGCTCTCCTATACCAGATACTTCGAAAAACTACCATCTCATATTGGTTTTGATCCCATTGACTTAGAAAAAACAAGGAAAGCCCACTACCTAGCCTAGTAGTTTAAGGGACTAGACTATGGCCACTACTCTCTTCTCATTGGTGGATCACTAATCAGGCCTTAATCTAAAAGGCATTTAATCTTAAGGGGGGATCACTACTGCTAGATTTGCATGCTTTTTTTGACTGAGACTGGGCTGGTTGCTATGACACTCGTGTGTCCACTAATGGCTTTTGCTTCATGCTTGGTAGCTCATGTAAATCTTGGTTGAGCAAGAAGTAGCCTACTATGGCCACTTCCAGTTGTGAGCCTGAGTATGACAAATCCCCCCTCGGAGTGATGCAATGAACAAGGATCTGACACTCATGTTGTAGTCCCTTCTTTTATGGCCTCTATAGTTGTTGTTGAAGTTGTGTCCATCTCTGTCTCTAGTGCTGCCATATCGACCTTTTCTACTTCCTTTCTGGGTCTTCCCATTGAACCAACAATTCTGAGTGGTGTGGTTGGTCGTATCACAACTAGCACAAGGTTGAACATTCTAGCCTTTGTTCTTCTCATGCTTTGGTCCTTTCTTCTTCGCTTTCCACTTGCTCTTGCCTACAAAGTTGCCTTGGGAAGTCTCCTCTTCATCTTCTTCCTTCTTCTTGCCTTTTAGAGTTTTTTCCTTTTTATCTACATATAAAGCACTAGTTGAATTACCATGATAGGAGTTACCTTCCTTTATGCTATTATTGGCCTTCCTTTATGCTATTGTTGGCCTCTTGATTGAAGAGTTGTCCAAGAAAGATCTTGAACTCTGGAGTTTGCACATCCATGATGAGATCATAGGCTATGATGAAAGATTGCCATTGCTTGTCACCTCTAATCCCATTGAGAACTTGCCTCATGATGGCTTCTTCTTCAATTAGGTCTCCAATGGATGCCAATTGATCAGCAACCTCCTTGACCTTTGTAACAAACTCGGTGATGGTTTGTTTTGGGCTCTTCTTCATTTGGTTGAACTCATTCGAAAGATGGTTCTTCCTTGCCTTTGTACTAGTAGAAAAGAAAGTCTCTAGGGCATCCCAAGTCCCTTGAGATATCTTGCATCCTCTAGTATGTGGTAATAGAAAATCAGAGATAGAGTTGAGTATGTATGACCTTGCTTGAGCATCCCTTGCAGACCAAAGCGTGAGCCTATCTGTTTCCTCTTGAGTAGGTCCTCCCTTGGATCTTGGAATAGGCATTGTTTCATCACCCGATACAATCCCACATAGGTTTCTGCCTTGCAAACAAGCCTCCAGAAGTTTGTCTAGCAAACTAGCATAGGACCAGCCCTAGCTCTTTGGAGATGTAAAGTAGAAATTTAAAGCTTATGGTTAGTAAAATAAAACCCAATAGGTACTTCGAAACATCAACAAGAGAAAGTTGATGCAAAACAAATAACTTGCACCATGACTAGCTCACAAGAACCTTCTAAAATGAATGGAAGTTATGACTTGAAACACTAAGAGCAGCCAACACAATAAAAACTATAAAACTTCCTCCTAAGGAGTGTCGTACATTGGGTTGGCTTGCTATAATGTATAAAAGCCATAATTTATATGAACTATACAAGGAGTAATCACCTTAACATGCAACTAGTGTCATCCCAAAATTTCACGGAGTTTTAGAGAATGACCCTGAGACTAGAAATCTTCAATATCTCTCAATGAAAGGAATATAATGATATGAAAACTAGACATTAATATCTTTTGAATGAGACCTTAATAACTAGATTTGGAGCTTTGCAACGAGAGCAACACTCTATGCAAGTTGATTGATTATGAGGAACGAGTAGTAAACTGAAGTGGCACCAAACAATCAATAAGAAGTATATGTATTGCTTCAAATCAGCATGCTACTTAGTTTACAAATGTTGTGGACTATTTATATAGACTCTTGAGTACATGGGCACACCTTTTCTTCATCAATTCGAATTTAAATTTAGGCGGATTTGTTAGTTTCGATTGATTGGGATCTTTTCCTACAATCTAGGAAAAGGGAAATTTGAAATCACATCTACCTTTTGATTGATTGATTGAGAATCAATCCCAGCCACTTCTAACTCGTGGCTTCTAGGCCTTTTACTTTTCCCGTTTACAAAGTTAAATGCTTTGCAACTTACATAAGAGGGTGATCCTATGATCATACTCTCAATACAACAAATGAATGCAAATAAAACTCTACAAGGAGTATATGTGGCATCATTGCAATGATGATATTAATGACCATCATGTCCACTTCAAGCATAATTAAAGCTTTTTATTCCAACACATATGAATTTAACAAATATATACATAGAAAGGTAAAAATATGGATAAGTAGATACATAAATACACATGTGAATAGATATAAAAAATGGCTCCACCTAAAAGTGATCCCCAAAGTTAGGAGAGATTCCCTCAGCTCAAAAATTCGTGATTTTGGTAGTTGGAGCCACGAATTTGCTTTTACATCATGGATGAGGTAAGCCATCCTTTTACTTTTTTCTTTTTCCATTTACAAGAGATAAAATGTACTCTTTTACAAGAGGTGTTCACATGACTACTCATGTGACTTACAAATGAGGATAATATCAAGCATATCAAGCATGTAGGCTTGGGCAAAATGCACCAACAGCTCCCCCTCAAGCCTAACATGCTTGGCCTCCAAATAAGTCTTCAATTGTCCTTGATTTCCTGCAAACCAATCATCAACTTGAATCTACTTAATTTCGTACCATCAAGAGCTTTCGTCAACATGTCTGCACATTGCATATCTGTAGAGACGTAGGATAGTTGAATATCCTTGCTCATTAGCTTCTCCCTTACATAATGGTAGTGGACTTCAATATGCTTGGTTCTAGCATGGTATACCGGATTAGCTGCTAGATGTAGTGAGCTTGTGTTGTCACCAAAAATGTGAGGTGTTGAAGAATGAAGTCCAAGATCTGTGTACAAAGATTTTAACCACATGATTTCTTGAGTTGCATTAGCCAAACCTCTATATTCTGCTTCAGTAGAAGATAATGCCACGGTTGGTTGCTTCTTCGATGACCAAGAAATGATTTTTGAACCTGCAAATGATATATACCCTGATGTGCTTCTTCTATCATCTTTAGATCCGGCCCAATCTGCATCTGAGTAGACCTTTAGCTCAATATCTGAAGTATATGAATAGAACAAACCTTCATTCATGGTCCCCTTTAGGTACTTGAGGACTCGCTTGGCCGCTTCCATATGTGGTCTTCTCGGCTTATGCATAAACTGACTCAATATGCTAACACTATAGCATATATCCACCCTTGTGAGTGTTGCATAGTTCAAACTTCCAACCAAGCTTTGATAGCTTGTGATGTCTTCAATTGGCTCTCCTTCATAAGCACTAAGCTTATGATTTTGCTCCATAGGTGTACCTGCACACTTGGTATTTTCCATCTTGAACTTGACGAGCATGTCATGGACATACTTCCTTTGTGTGATGTATATACCTGAATCTGTGTAGATCAACTCCAATCCAAGAAAATAAGTGAGTGGTCCGAGGTCACTTATTTTGAACTCCTCCTTCATTTGACTCTTTACCTGTTTGATTCCTTCAAGATCATTGCCTGTGATAATAATATCATCAACATACACACATAAATAGATCACTTCAGATCCATTCCTCTTTATGAACAAAGAGGTATCCGCCTTGCTAGCTTTGAATCCTTGGTCCTGCAAATAAGTAACCAATCTGAAATTCCAAGCTCTTGGAGCTTGCTTCAATCCATACAAAGCTTTCTTTAGTTTGCATACATAGTTAGGATGATGTGCATCCTCATATCCAGGAGGTTGTGCCATATACACTTCCTCAGAAATCCATCCATTCAAGAAAGCATTCTTTACATCAAGTTGATAAAGATTCCAATTTCTAGATGCAGCAAGACTTATGAGAACCCTAATTGTAGGCATTTTTGCAACAGGAGAGAAAGTCTCCTCATAATCAATACCATGGGTTTGAGCAAACCCTTTAGCAACTAACCTTGCTTTGTGTCTATTTATACTTCCATCTGGATTCCTCTTGATTTTGTATATCCATCGAGATCCGATTATCTTCATAGATGGCTTGTTAGGTACAAGCTCCCAAGTGTCATTCTCCTTCAAGGCTTCCATTTCTTCATCCATTGCATCTCTCCAAGCTTTCTTGCTTTGTGCTTCTTCGAATGTGGTAGGTTCTTCATTGGTTGAATCCTTTGCAATGTAGATTGAGTGCTTGGTGACCAAAGAAGTATCATAACCAAACCTCTCTGGTTTCTTCTTCTCCCTCGAAGACCTTCTAAGTGGTTGATGTGAGCTCTCGGGTCCATATGTAGCATCCTGCATCTTTGCTTTACCTTTGTTCTTCCATAGCTTTAGTCTTTCCAAGTCTTCTAGGTCAATCTCCGAATCACTTTCTTCAATCTGCTTTGGCTCCTTTGGTTGAAGTGATGGAAAATTTTCATCCAAGTCATATGGCAGCTTCACTTTCCTGTCATCATCAAACCATGATTTGTTTTCATCAAAAATTACATCTCTACTCACAGAAAATCCTTTATTGGTTGGATTGTACAATCTATATCCTTTTTGGTTTTGATCATAACCAATGAATACACACTTCTCTGCCTTGGGATCCAATTTCCCTCTTACTTGAGAAGGAATGTGAGCATAGGCTAAGCATCCAAAGATTTTACAATGCTCTAGACTAGGTCTTCTTCCATTCCACACTTCATATGGAGTGGTTCCATCTAGTGACTTAGATGGAAGTCTATTTATGAGATATGTGGCTGTCGACACAGCCTCTGCCCATAGGTAGTTCGGCAATCCCTTTTCGTTCAGCATGGACCTTGCAGCTTCGACGATAGCTCTATTCCTCCTCTCTGCTACACCATTGAGTTCAGGTGTATACCTTGTAGTGACTTCCCTTTTAATGCCTCTTTCATGCAAGAAGGCATCAAATTCAGAAGAGAAGTATTCTCCTCCACCATCTGATCTGAGTCTTTTCAAAGTCCTACCTGTTTGATTTTCAACAAGAGCAATATACTTCTTAAAGCAATTAAACACTTCATCCTTGTGCTTCATGAAAAACAGAATGGTCCACCTGCTACAATCATCTATGAAAGACACATAATATCTTGAGCCTGACATAGATGACTCCTTACTTGGACCCCACACATCTGTGTGCACTAGATCCAAAGGATTTTGATACATATATCGTTTCTTATTGAAAGGTTGTCTATGCGCCTTGCCGAATTGACAAGCTTCACACTTATAAATCATGTGTTGCCTTGTGATATTAGGCAAACCAAGTACACTTTGGTCCCTGCAAATCTGTTTGAGTGTCCTCTCACCAATGTGAGCAAGCCTTTTGTGCCATATCTCCAACTCTGTTAGAGTTTGAGATCCATAGCTAAACAAAGCTATGTTCTTTGTATCTTCCACTTCAAAAGTGAAAAGCCTTCCTGTCTTTTCTCCTTTGGCAATCCTTCGAAAGCCTTGCCTTGGGTCTTCAACATATGCTCCAAATCGATTGAATCTAACCTGCAATCCTTTTTCAACAATCTGCCCAACACTTATTAAATTTTTGGTAATTGTAGGGACATACAAGACTTTGCTTAAGAGGTTCATATTCCCATCTGATGTCTTCACATTACCTATCTTCTCCACTGAGTGCTTTGTGTCATCTCCTGTCTGCACTTCATGCTTGTTATGAGGATCTTCCAAATCAGAAAGTAAAGCCACATTTCCTGCTACAGTGGTATCAGAGCATAGTCAAGCAACATGGGAGATGGATTTCCATCAACAATTGACAAATTGGATCGAAACAACTACCCGGCATGGTCTCTAAGGATGGAGGCTTACCTTCAAGGAAGGAATCTATATGGATTCATATCCGGAGATGAAGCAATGCCAACCATGAGGAACAAAGGGCAACCATCACATGAAGAAGTGGAAGGACTTTCGAATTGGTGTTCGAAGGATGCACTTGCAAGGTCTTATATTCTAAACTCAATCTCTGATTTTCTTTTACCTCATGTCAAGGGATGCAAGACATCAAGAGAAACCTGGAATGCACTTGCTTCTTTCTTCTCTTCCAACACTCGAGCAAGGAAGAACCAATTGTGGATGGAGTTCACAACAATGAAGAAAAGCCCGAAGCAAAATGTGACTGATTATGTCACAAAGATGAAGGAGATTTCCGACCAACTTGGAAGCATTGGAGAGGTAATTGAAGAGGAGCAAATCATAAGACAAATCCTGAATGGAATCAAAGCAGACGACAAGTGGGAGTCATTCACAACAGCCATGGATTTATACATGGATATGCATGTACCCGACCTAAAAGTGATCCCCGAACTGGAAGAACCTTGACATCATGACCCTGCTATTCTCCCCGATACCTGTCTTCCCGAAAGGCTCCAATCTCGTATGCTCTCTTTGGAAGGGCTGGAATAAAGTCAAAAGCTTCACAAGAATTAGTGAGGACTGGAAGTGGGCGGCCGGAATCAGACAAAACGACTCTATCTGGTTTCCGATACATGGCATTCGGAGTGTGGAGTCGTGGAACATTCAAAATGCCAAGAAGTTATGGAACAAAGGATTCAAAAAATGGAAACACCTCTGGAAACATGACACCAACAGCTGGATCAACTTCGAGGATATCGACCCTCACACAAACATCTCCTACGAAGAATGGAACACCTTGCAAAGCAGATGCCTCGCTTGGGATCATCACAAAACTCGCCTGCTCATGGGACATGATGCTCCGAACGCGCGTGGTCTCAAATGGCACAATGGAAATAGCCTACTCAAAATCCCGAACATCAAAGAAACGACTGACCTCCAGATCAACCTCAACAAGAAGTGGTGCCTGTCTTGGATGCGGCTTCGGTGGGACATGAAATTCATGGGTATCTGGCACCCACTTATAGAGACTAAGAAGTCTGTCCTCTTATGGCAAATTCTTCATCGGGGAATTTGGACTAACCATAAGGCAAGCAAAATTTGTGGGATCCCTCCGTGGTGCAAACGCTGCCACCGTGCAATCGAAGATGTCCCACACATCTCCTTACTTGCCCCAACTCCTACAGAATCTGGCATACGGTTGGACTGAAAATCAGAGTTCAGAAACAGTTTAGTTGGAAACAAGTCCTTTTGGGGGAAGCGATTGGTTGCTCTGCGACTCTCTGGAACGCAATCAGAGGGGAAGTCCTGTGGAAAATTTGGCGAGAGCGGTGTGCTCTCAACTTCGGCGACCCCCCCAGGGAGTGGTCGATTGAAAAATCTCTTTTCCTCCTTGGCAAAAGGATTGTCAACAGTAAGAAATCCCCACCCTTCAGGCACCATCAAGTCCTCCTTTTGATCAACAAGCTCAAACCCAAGTGGGTCCCGCATGAGGGCGACGAGAGGGTGATCAACCTTCTTTGTAATGCAACCTAGGAATCAACCAAGCTTCCCCTGCTTTGTGGGATTGGGGGGGTCCCGTGGGCACTAGTCCCCTTCTATTGTACCTTTGTTTCTTAATTTAATTCAAGTCCGGGAGATTAGGCTATTGCCGAACTTCCTTTATATTAAACTTTATGGGATAGATTCAAAATACTTTCTTATATATTATAAGATAATGAATTTGTGGAATGTTGTCTTCTTTCATAAGGATTTTTTTTTTCTTTTTTTGTAGGTGTAAACGTCTACATTCAAGCAAACATTATGGGAAAGGGAAAAGAATGGTCATATGTGAGTATTCATTAAGAAGGAGAAACAGTTTCCAAAATACAATGAAAATGTAGTAGGAAATGCATATCAAATTAAAGATCATCATTTTAGTGTCGAGAACAATGTTGTAGGGTGCCTTGATTTGGATAGTGATGTATCAAGGATATTTAAAATCATGAATAGTTCACAATAGTGATGTATCAAGGATATTTAAAATCATGATACTTCTGAAAGAGTTAGTCAACTATAGAAAAAGGACCGTTAGATATATCAACGGCAATTGAAGAATATTATGATATGCTTAATGAAGTATCATAAAATCATTTCGAAAATAATGTGGATGAGTGTATTTCGATTTCTCCAGATATGTCGAGAAAGAGTAGACCATGTCAATCTATTAGAGAACATGGATCTAATAATATATCATGTAAACTTTCTTATATGAAGCCACAAAATAGAATACATGCAGCTTTTGAAAAGAAAGATTGATTTGAGCTTCATTTTTAAATAGAATGAAGCATTTTTTGCATGTGAAATTCCTTTGAATATTATTTTTAACTTAATTTTTCAGTCATCTTTTGATGCCAAGTACACAAAAGGGATTCTCCATGCCGGATTACAATAAAATGTAGATAGAATATCTAGATAAAGTGAAGAAAAATACAAAAGCTATTTTAAAATTTAATAGTGCTTGATTATATACCAATGTAAGGATGCACAATAGAACTACATAGACAGACTAGTTGTTAGAAGAAGCTATTGGTTAATGTCATGGTGATAGGTTTAAAGGGAGACATGTTTTTGGAGGAAATCAATGTTTCTCTTAAAGAGAAGAGTTTAGATTTCCTTGTAAAGATATATGAATATGCTATAGATTGCGTGGAAGGTCCAAATAATATCACTGCTATAGTGACTAATAATGAGTCTAATTATTAAGTGCTAGAGATGTGATTCAAGAAAAGTATGAATGTATTACTTGGATTCCATGTATAGATAAAAAACTAAATTTACTACACCAACAAAACACTTCATATATTTACTGCTACATGATTTGCAAAAGCCTATCTTGTGCTCAATAGTTTATTAGACGTCATGCCAACACTGGTAGAAATAATGGCATATCAAACATGGGAGGTATGGCTAGAGAGGTATCCCTCTTATTGACTTGTTTCTTTGATGTGTATTTCTATGATAGAGTCACAACATTTTTGGTATAATATAGAAAAAATGCTGGTATTACTAAAAGTTTTGTGGAACTATGAAATGTTAATATCGATAAGTTTGTATTGAGCCTATCATAGTGCTGACTTGGAGAAGTGTTGCATAGATGGTGCACAAGTAGCCAAGGGCATCGGTGCATAGGTAGTGCACAAAGATTTTGCTCAAGTTTCTTGCCATACAAGTTAAAAAGGGTCTCTTTTAAAGGATTTTAAAGATTTTAGAAGTGTTCTAGAAGGTTGACAAACCCTCCCTTATGTACACATTTTGGAGAAACTAAGGTCAAAAGTGGAAAAGATAGGAAGTGAAGAAGATACAAAAAACTTAGTGTGATCCCTTGATAAAATTTTGTTTTTCCACAAAGTCACTATAAACAAAATAGGGAATCTTTGTTCTTTACATGAGAAGGTTCTTGAAGAAGCAAGGAGAGCATCAAGATATACAAGAAGCTGGGAAATGAAGTGGCATACTTGGAGTATCCTTGGAGATAGCGTAAACAAGCAAGGATACACTAGACTACAGGAGCAAGAGAGAGAGCAACAAACACACATTTAGAAAGTGCAAAGAGAGAGAGAGTGTATGTAGATAGAGAGACAAAGTGTGCAAAGAGAGTGTGTAAAGAGCCAAAAAGGTGTGAGTTAGTATCATCAAGGAGGTGTTGCAGGTCGAAGGTAGAAGTGCCATGACTTCAACCTTATTGGAAGCTCAAGCACAAGGAGTGCACAAGGGCAAGCTACTAGAAAAGGTGAATGAATGGCATAGAGGTTGACTACACAAGTAATTGTGGTATTTTGTTGCACTTATGTGCACTCTTTGTCCTAAGAGGGTTACGTAGAGAATATTTTATCTCATTCTAGAAAAAGCTATTGTAATGTTTTACCCCAATGAAGGCATAAAGGCTTCTACTACAACTTGCCTTCTTCTTCTTCTCTACTTTTATACTACAAATGCTCAAGCACCCTTTCAAATAAAGAATCCCCTGAAAAATTTCGGCACACATGGTGGAACAAGAAAGCTTGAACATAGGAGGATCATAATTACAAAGTGAAGAACTAGAGAGGTGTCGGCTATGCAATGGAAGAGGCATCTTTTCATTTTCCTTGAACTGAGCTTATGCTCATGGAATAGGATGTGCAAGTCATGACTAGAACCCCATCACAAACATTAGGAGTTTCTTTCAAAATCATAGGAAGTGAGGTCACTCGTAGGTTAGCAAGTCCCATCCACATCATCAGTAGGAAACATGGACTTAGAAACTTTCCTTTCTCGATTGAACATCAAATTTCCTTCCTTTAGAGGATTAGCACATTAAGAACATGATGAGCATGTTAGGGGATTTTTAGCCCCATGTAAAACAAAGAGGATAATGTGAAGGGAAAATGCTTTTCTAATCCTTTTTCCAACAGCATTTGAAGGCCTAGTAGCCAAATGCTTTAGTCAATTTGCCAGAAACTATTTTGCTACTTGGGACGAATTCTTTTAAAGCATAAGTTCAACAAGGAAATACAATAAAAATCATGATTGAGTAATTTGAGAACTTAAAATTAAGTGAAGAGATGAAATTTCCCAAATTTTTTACTAGAGCCAAAGCACTTATGGCTAGACTACCAGATCTTCCCCAATATTTTTTTGTCAAAACATGGCTTGCTCAACCACTTGTAGTATCCACACCGTGAAAGATCAAGGAATTGGTGCTCGTTACAACAAATATTGATCAGTGCATTACCACAAAAAGAAGGTGGAAAACTTGACACCAATATGGAATTATTCTTCTAGCCTAGCATATGTTGTGGAGCTTGAAGAAGCAATAACACAATTGAGGAAAGATCTCCAAAACTTAAGAAGAAACAAGCGCCACAAAGAAGAAGAAAGTGTAGTGCCAAAAGTAAGGTATGAAATTAAGGCCTTCAAACTACAAAACGAAGAACAAACCAAAGCAAAAGAAGTGACTCTACTTTGATAGAAGCTAGAAGAACGTAGTGCCAAAAGTAGAAACAAAAGTGGACTATAGTGCATCTGTGTAGTAAATACGTCTACGTGATAAGTGAATGGCCTGTTTTAAGTGTTGCTTGCTAGTTAGGAAGGAAGTCAAGCCATGAAGCCCAAGAGTGTCACTAAAGGGGAATTCCTACACAAGCATACTAGGGACAAGGAGGAGTTCAGCCACCACCAAATGTAATGCCTACTGCACCTAGTCAAGGTAACACTCACAATGCATGTCCTCGGGGTAATTTTGCAGATGGGCGCAAAAGACCAATCATTTTCTTTAGGTGTGGGGAGTGCAGATATATAGATAGGTAACACGCACGCACACACACACACATACATACATACACATACACACACACACACACACACATATATATATATATATATATATATATATATATATATATATATATATATATATATATATATATATATATGGATAGTGTGTGTGTGTATGTGTGTGTGTAACGATAGATAGATGGATATCATATAGATATATATATGTAGGTAGATAGAAAGGTACGGAGTCCTATAGGTGGAGAGATAGGTAAGTATATAGTCATATAGGTAGGCATAATAAACTTCATCCACGTCATAAAATTTGAACTTAAATCCATGTCATAGAAGTACACATCTTAACTTTTGAAACGAGTATCATCACACTTTAGGATAAAGTCTCATTTAGATAACATAAGCAGAGGAATTGAATTCAACACAATGATGAAAACTAATGTTTAATTAATAACTATATTCTATTACATAAATTCACCTAAAATATGATCCTAAGTCGTCTTTTTTGGATAATCTAAAACCATATCTAGAGAACTTTGAAAATAATCTAAGTAGCTCATGTATGTCTACAATGAGTTTTAATCCATAGTTGATCTTATAAACTACATTTTTATTGATGGGGGAATTATCTAAGTATAAGAACTTAATAGCTGCAAAATAAACATTCGACTGGTATACGTCTCTTGAGTATTGTTATGTGTTGGAGTCCACGTTGATATGCGCTGTAGTGGGATCCACATATACTTTTGATTCTACTATTTTTTTGTATACATAACAAGATATAAACATGATGTGCTTTAAAATGAAACAATGATGAGGTTGTAAATACTTTTCTTTACTAAAGTTATGTTATCATTGGTGTCTTTGATCCATTTGCTATGTGGCATATTTAATGATTCGTTTTTCCATCTTTTCAAACCATGTATCGAGGGTAGCACCATTTCATAGCTTAAAAATGAGACATGGGCTTTTATGTGATGTTTTGCAAAAGCTAGTGGGGTGATGATCCCAGTATGGGTAATGGATAATACTATGGCTTCATGCATAACTAAGTTCTCTTATTTGCATATCAGCATTATGTAGTTTGAATAGTTTGGATGCAAATATCTGAATGGAGTAATTTGGATGGCTTATTTTGACCTTATGGATCATTCGATATTGTCCTTCTCGTACAAGGGTACATCTTTGAAGTGAATATATGAATATCGAAGCAAACATAGATTATTTGTTTTTGATATCGCATATTCACACTCAAGTCTTGTCCAGTATCATTCCTATCCATGTAGATAAAGTGGGAGAATCCAATGAGGGAGGTACATAATGTACGATTCTCCCCATTGAATACAATGAAGTGACCTCTAAATCCATAATAGATTCAATCACTAGAATAGGCATAGTGACAATAGAGCCATGGAAGAAATGGTGAAAATCATATTTATAACCAATGTGGATGAAATTGCGGTTGGAAGATGGACATATGAGAAGACCTGTTGGTCTTCTTGCGATGATAACTTTTACTTTATGTGGCCATGTTAAGAAAGAGCACACTATGACTATCTTTTATTTTAATAAAGCGAGTGCTTATCAGCTACTGTTAGGATGACCATTTCTAAGACAACTAAAGATACTACAAGACTAAGGTTAAAATTCTCTATACCTTCAATATGCAGGTGTAACTATGAAAGTAAATCTAAAATGAAAATCTACACAACTTTTCTCACAGAGATATTCCTCCTTTGCAATGGAATCCCATCCATAATGAGACGGATGAGGACCATTCCAGATCTATTCATGGTGCCAATGCTAGTGATTCTGAGTGGATGAATGAGTATACACATTTGTGGTCACGTTAGGCTGATTCAAAAGAAGGTGAACATGTAAGAAAAAATGAGCTTCATATTCTCAATAGGAATCCAGAAAATATGAAGGATCGTGCTTTTAGTAAACAAATGTTTAATGAGGAGAAATTTGAGCCACACTTGTGGACTCAAAACACGTCTACTATGGACACTCACCTCTATGAAAATCTAGTTCTAGGTCAATAAGTAAGAAATAAGCTATGTTGTGATGTTGAGGATATGAGGTTTGATGCATATTTTGATTATTTAGATCACCAATATCACTCTAGCTATGATTCGAAAGGTGTATCATGCATTCAGATCTTGAGTGGTCACTCTAAGGTGAAGAATACCCTAAGAATGAATGTTTCCAATAACTGCAAGGAAAAGGAGGGGGAAACAAAATGGAATGTTCATAGAGGTCGATCTACACAAAACAATTTTGAGTCCCAAAATCCCAAATATATTCATTGAGTGGCGTCAAGGACATATCGAGACGTAAGAAGACTATCATCTTGACATTAAAAGAAAACTTCCTCATTGTAAACCAAGAAGCTAAAGCTCTAAGGTCCATTAAAAGAATATAGATGCTTAAGTCTAAAACATTATTCAAGGATGGTGCTACATACTTATATGGACCCAAATCACAGAAACTCAGATAAGCCAGGGTTTCGAACATCCATTCACAACAATGACCACAAGAATGCAAGGTGAATCCACCTTAAAATCAAACAATGAAGTGGAAACTTGAGGTCAACTCGGTTTCCACCAAACGAAAAATTTAGTCACACACTTTGAAAGCCAAAGAGAGAGAATATAGACGAGTTTGTGAAGAGCTGATGCTAGAAGCATGATGAATGCACTCAAGGACAAGTATAGGAGCCTATGGAGGCCTCCAAAATCTTCAAAAGTATCCCTCAAATAGCCCATTTTTGTGTAAAAAGACATGTATGAAAGCCTTTTCTTGTAGCTTGAAGCTTCAATTCTCAATATCTCCCCTATTTGATGCACATAATGATTTATGTAAAAGAAAAGTTAGGTCTCCTATATTATTAATTTCAAAAGACTTCTCATCGATGAAAAAAAACTACAGAGGCATTTCCATCTTAACCAAATAATTTCTTTGTGCTCTTATTACAAAGCTATGTTCCTATGGGATGCAGTTAGAGGAGGTTCCCTATTGAAAGCCTATTGATACAAAGAGATTTTAAACTATATCAATGACCCACTGAGCCATTGCTAGAGAGATCATTAACCGTGTTGGAAGCAACATCAAGAGGCACCAGAGAACTCCCCCATTTTTTTCATACATTGATCTTGGTAACGGAAAGTAAAGACTCGATCCCCCCATCTAAGAGAGGGGGGGTTTATTGAACTTCTTCTATTGTTCTCTAACCTTCTTTCAAATTTTTTACCCTTTATATAATCGCAATTATGCGTAAAGAGAAAGACGAACATATTTCCACCTTTTCCCGTCTGAACCAAACCTGACCAGTTCGAAAAAGTGCAGAAGATTGCTTGAGAGAAGGTCGATAGGTGAGTTTGCTTTTCTCTATGAAAAGTAGAACGGTATACGAACATTGGAGCCTCTCATAGAGAGACACCTGCAATTTGAAGAGACCAACGAAGATAGATAATTCCGCGTTGTCTTTCTTCATGGGTACACAATGTCCATTGTTTCTTTTGCTGTTCTCTTCTTGATGGGTACGCATTGTGCGCTGCTTCAGAGAGAGAGAGAGATTGTTTCTTTTGCGGTTGTCTTCTTGATGGGTACGCACTGTGCGCTGTTTCTGTGTGTGTGTGAGAGAGATTGTTTCTTTTGCTGTTGTCTTCTTGATGGGTATGCAATGCGCATTGTGCGCTGTTTGAGAGAGAGAGATGGCCCAAAAAAAGGTCATGAAGATTAACTAATATTAACACATTCGTGCGCATCTTAAAATTATACGAAACGAAGCCTGCACATAATAAATATATGAAAAATAAACAGTTCATCATAAAATAGCATTGCTTGACTTGTTGGATGAGTATTCCTATACACGACAAGAGCGTCATAGTACCATTATCCATATATGTCTCTGTGTAGCTGTACTATCTCTAGCAGACTGCAGTACATACAATGAAAAGTCTACTAGTACAGACAATAAAATGCATATCGTTTAGTTGACTTGTAGTGTGAGGTGGTGAGTTATGCCTAAATCTGACGCGCGGAGTAAAATGTCTTTTCACATGTGTTAATTTCTTTTTCGTTTCATTTGCCATATTTTGATATGTTTATGAAAGCAACGTAAGTGCAGCTATGTAAAAAAAAAAGGACAGAAACCCATTCCCTTTGGATATGTTATTCGTACACCTACACAAGAGAAAAGGCGTCTATAGTCCATAGATGCCTGCTTGTGACTAGCACTCGAGCAGGAAGAGCATATTGACCGCCTCAACGACGATGGAGTGCATAATAAATTGAATGTATTCATTTTTTCAACCTTTATTAGTGCAATTATAAAGTTCATCTTAAAACAATAATGTCTTACTTAGTACTCAGAGAAAAAGAGCCAAAACTTTCATGCATGTTGTAGCGGTTGAGTCTCTCGCCTCTTGAAGCGGGGGTGAAGGTTTGACGCTCTTGGAGGGACATCCTAGTCTTTATGCTTAAATCAATCACCTTTGGGCATGCTACTTGATGTCATTGAATGTAACCTCGATTAAAACCTAGCACTTATCAAACATTCATAGAACCCGAAGGCTCAATACAGCAAAGAGTAGCCCTAATGCTGGAGGCAATTCGTTTTGTGCTCATGAAGCACTGACACTAAAAGCAAGGCTACTGCTACCAGCGAGAATACTCGAAGGCAAACACCAAAATCATCGAAGGCCACTTTATAATTGAGAATGCTCGAAGGCAAACATGAGAATCCTTGAAGGGCACTTTTTTCATTTCACTGCAAGAATGAAAATCTATCCTAGTATTGTAACTTCTAGAAAGTGAACTCTCACCACATCTAAGAAAGGTGAATGATCTAACAACATGAGCTACATAGAACCAAAGTTTTATGGTCATTACATTTTCAAAGTTGTTAGTACAAAGCATGGCCTAATGTAAAAGGAAGGTTTTGACTCAGTTTCACACTTGAAAGGCTCTATGGAATACGAGTCCTCTACTTGGGACACATAGGGTGGATTCATAAGAGCTGCGATAGCAATCTGCCGCGCGCTCAATCCAATGATGTGATGCCATTTGCACATGTTCCATTGGCATCTATTCACAGTCAGCGGTAGAACAACCTCAAGGTGTGCTGACTAGGTAGAACAAGAACTCCTATAGATTTTCAATCCCTCAAGGTGTGCTGATTACGCAGAACAAGAACTCTTATAGATTTCCAATGCCTCTTCCTGCCTCAGCACGTCCCAATAGTCCCATGTGATTATGTGGAATTTTAGGACATAAAATATACCATTTTCCATGATTTTTCTATCGCCACGTGGATAGAAGGTACTCATGAGAGATGAATGAAAGCTTGTTACGAAATCTCTCATGAAAGCTTGTTACGAAGACAGCAAAAGTGAAGAGATAGGGTTCGTTTTTGTCAAACATATCACTAACCCACTTCCCTATGTAGAATGTGACGGTGCATCAAATCTTTTTCTCGGCGATAACAATCGTGGTGTCTCTTGAATTGGAAAATAATAGTACAAATTCAACGTCCTTGGAACTACATTGCGCATTGAGAGCCACGTTGAGTCCACGTGGCATGTTCATTCCACGTGGCACGTTGACTCCAGGGCAAGCCGTGCTTTCTATTCTAGGGTTCTCTTATCACCCAATCATATTTCTCAGTCTTTTTTTGTTTTTCTAATCAAATCTAATTATATTGATGAATCCTTTAAGTAATTTCGTTGGGTACAATCTTGGGCGTGATGATTGTCATGTAGTCAGAAATACCTTATCCACAGAGTCCCGACTCCCCACTCCCAATTATATCCATGGACATTGTCACATCCTATAAAAATGGACATGAAAAGTTGCGGGTAAGAGAGAGCACTCCCGAGCCTAGCATTACTGATTTTTGAGTGTGTGTGAGGTCTACACTCAAGCCCACACCTCTCTATACCATTTGGCAATGTTATTCATGTAAATGGAGTTGTATACAAATGTTCATTAATACATACATTCATATTGTCCATCTCTGAGTTCTCTGTTAGTCTACTCAAAAGTCTGTCAACTTGTCAAGGGCATATCCCGGTCAATTCTTCACCAAATTCAGTGTTTCAAAGCTTGTTGGATTCCGCTTGAAGTAATCTACATTCTATCAAAGTTTGAAGACATTCTATTCAGCCATTTTGGAGAAATCTGCGTCGAGGTGAACTCTGGTCATTTTCTGCTACAGTCCTAAAAAGTCGGGGGTATAGTTTAACTTGCTAAATTGATTTCTCTTAGCATAGTTTATCATTTTACATCATTCCACTTGGAATAGGTAGCTTACTAAGCAAAGTAGATACACCTAAAAGGAATTTTTCCAATTCTTACTGTGCTGGTCATACTGAGCAAAATACCCAGCACGTGTAAAGACATAAATAGAAGGTTTTCTTGAGTTTGTGACTTCCAAAGTTATCTGTTTTGATTCAATCATTACACACATCATTTCCAAAGTACATAGGATATTTTATGGTGTCTTTTGGAAGCTAAGGAGGTCTAGTTATCAACTCTGAAGCAAAAGAGGGCTGGTATAAAGCAGGTTTAGCAGTACCTACTGAGCCTCTTGGAGCATCCATCCATCTTTCCCAATAGTGGTATCGGAGCAAACTAAGGTAAAATGGGAGATGGTTTTCCTTCATTTAGTGACAAATTGGACAGGAACAACTATCAAGCATGGTCTCTAAGGATGAAGACCTACTTACAAGGAAGGAGTCTCTATGGGTACAACTCAAGAGATGAGGAATTGCCCTCATTCAAAGCAAGAGGATTACCAACCAAGGAAGAACATGAAAAGCTCAACACATGGTGTGCTAAGGATGCATTGGCAAGGTCTTATTTACTCAACTCTATATCTGATTTTCTTTTGCCACATATTAGAAATTGTAAGACATCCCAAGAGACTTGGGAAACCTTGTCA
The DNA here is from genome assembly GCA_020310875.1 of Ceratopteris richardii. Lineage (NCBI taxonomy): Eukaryota > Viridiplantae > Streptophyta > Polypodiopsida > Polypodiales > Pteridaceae > Ceratopteris > Ceratopteris richardii. The sequence goes on along the minus strand of CM035432.1, from coordinate 52,858,464 downwards.
TCATATTTTTCCTCCAACACAAGGGCTAGGAAAAATCAGTTGTGGATTGAATTCAAACACTAAGGAAGCAACCTAAGCAAGCTGTTTCAAAATTTGTGACCAAGATTAAAGATGTAGCAGATCAGTTAGCAAGCATAGGAGAAGAGATTGAAGAAGAACAGATTGTAAGACAAGTGATCAATGGAATCAAGGCTGATGACAAATGGGAAAGCTTCACCACTGCCATGGATCTCTAAATGGACATGCACACTCCAGATCTTACAACTCTCATGGGACAATTGTTTACTCATGATGCAAAGCTCAACAAAAATGGAGACACATCAAAAGGTAATAACTCTTCTGCCCTATACACTGATAAGAAGTCTAAAGATAAAGGCAAAAGCAAGAAGGTGGAAGATGAAGGCTCTACTTCTCAAGCCAACTATGCAGGGAGAGGTAGATCTTCAAGAGGAAGGGGCAGAGGAGGTAAGCAAGGTAGGGGGAGATCTTATAACTCCTCACCATGCAACATTTGTGGTTTATCAAATCATACTACAGATAAGTGTTTCAGGAATTACAAGAATCAGAGAGGAAGAGGATACCAAAGAGGTGGCTACTCACAGTCAAGAGGTACATTCAACCATCACCAAGGTTACAACAATAATTACAACAACAACTACAACAATAATTACAATGGCAACGACCAAGGAGGATTCAAATCTAGGAAGGATTACAACAACTACAGAGAGGAGCACGATGACTCTCTTCAAATCATGAACATGACTTCAAAATCAGGTACAAATGATGACCACCTATTCTACATTGACTCAGGATGCTCAAATCATGTGGCTGGCAATGTAGCATTACTTTCTGATCTTGAGGAACCAAAAGGTAAGCATCAAGTCCAAACAGGTGATGACACACAACATTCTGTAGTTAAAGTTGGAAATGTTAAGACTTGTGATGGAAATCAGAATTTGTTGAGTAGGGTACTCTATGTACCAACCATTACCAAAAATTTGATGAGTGTTGGTCAGATTGTGGAGAAAGGTTTACAGGTCAGATTCAACCAATATGGAGCATATGTGGAGGATCCAAGACATGGGTTCAAGAGGATTGCTAAAGGAGAAAAATCAGGTAGAATTTTCACTTTTGAGTTGGAAGATACAAAGAGTATTGCACTATACAGTTATAAAGATCAAACACTTTTAGAGCTTGAGATTTGGCACAAAAGGTTAGGGCACATAGTAGAAAGAACCTTGAAACAAATGTGAAGGGATCAATGTGTGCTTGGGATACCTAATGTATCCAAGCAACATATGATTTATAAGTGTGGTGCTTGTCAATTTGGGAAGTCTCACAGATTACCCTTCTCAAAGAAAGGATACATGCATGAAGACTACCTAGAGCTTGTACACACAGATGTATGGGGACCAAGCAAAGACCCCTCAGTCTTAGGATCAAGGTACTATGTGTCTTTCATTGATGATTATAGTAGATGGACTATATTGTACTTCATGACTAGATCTATGCTTAATGAGAAAAAGTTACCTAACTATCTATGGCAGAGAGTGTTTCTACTGCCACTTACCTCATAAACAGGTTACCATCTAAGTCTCTTGATGGCATGACACCCTATGAAGCATGGCATGGTAAGAGACCTTCACTTGACAATTGCAAAATATTTGGATGTGTAGCATATGTACACATTCCTTCTCAGATAAGAGGTAAGCTAGACCCAAAGGTTGAAAAATGCATCTTTATTTGGTATGATTTAAATAAAAAAGGTTACAGGTTTTATAATCCTATCAATAAGGGGTTTATGGTAAGCAGAGATGTTGTCTTTGATGAAAATGATTCTTGGTATGAGAATGAATGTAGGAAGGTCAAATTACCCTAAATTTGTGATGTGTTTCAATCTTGCATGATAGAGTAGATTCTTTGATAGCATAACATTGCTTACATTAGCACAATAGATGATCCCCAACCCATTTGTGTAGGCTTCTACATGTTGAAGTAGGTACTTAATCCATATTGTTTCATAAAGGGTTTGTGTAATGTCTCTATATTCCACTTCTACAATTCACAATGTGATGGTTCCTTGCTTTTTATTAAACCATGCAATAGTTGAACTTCCAAGTGAAGATGCAAATTTGGTTGTTGAAATTCAATGCATGAAATTTCCTAGGAGATCTCCATCTATGTATGTATATATACATGAATGAATGTTTCTCTCATAAAAAAGCCAAAATTGAATGTGGATTTAGTATATCCAACTACTCCTCTCACTGCATTGAAGTGTAATTTGCATGGTTTATGCATAAGCAAACAACAAAACTCAAATCTAGAATTGTCTTCATTGCATATACTAGACTTCAAATCATCTTTCTATCCACATTTGCATCATGGAATCCCATCATCCATGAGTTTAACTTAGCATCATGTTGTAGGTTTGCAAGCACTCATACCCAATCTCTCAAACATTTTCAGCATGCAATAACATTGTATAATCTGAATTCCCTCTTGCATTGAAGTTACTCAAATTCTAGCAAGAAAATATTTCAACTCTCTCAAATCATTCTCTATTAGTGCCATAATTTTGGATGCATACCAAGAAGCATTCTCCTCAAATATTTACGTCTCCACTCGCAATATATTATTTGGCCACAAAAGTATAACATCTATATCCTTCGGTTTCCTCTATATATTTAATAAATATGCACCTCTTGAGCTTGGTCGCAAATTTCTCAATTAACTAGGCACATGTGCATAGCAAATGCATCTAGATACCAACCATGCCAATGCTAACTTTGGTGATTTAAATGAAAAGGTTTTCCAAGGTCTATGCCTTGGTTGTCACGTAAGCCCTAATCGTTGGAGGAAGCCATTAAAGCCACAAAGTTGTGGGAATCCATAGTGCTAACTCTACTAACACAAATTTACAAATAGGTTTGATAGTAGTAAAGTGTTGTGATGGAAATAGACCATGATGGATTCCCCTCAAGAGAGCTCTGCAACTATGGTATCATAGTAGAAAAGTAAGGTCTCCACAACATGTGTGGTACTCGACACAGACTACGAAATACACAGTGATTATTTCTTTCATCTTTTTACTTATGTGATGATGTTTTGTTATAAGCTGGATGGACTAGAACAGGCTAAGTATTGAGATTATAGCAGAGTATGGTTGATAATGGATTCAAAGTTAACCTTCAAATAGATATTAGAAAAATCCTAAGTCTAGGTATGGAAGTTATTTTATGGTGTTGAAATGATTCCATAAACCCACAATGAACGATTACTTTAAAGAAAGTCGCAAGATGAAGAAAAGTGGTTCTGGGTGAAAATGCTTCCCTTTGACTCATTTCTTTCCTCGCTTTTATATCTCTGTTGTCCATTGGTATTAAATTCTTAGAATCTGCTTTCATGCGAAATCCTTGAAAAAAGTTGCAATTTCTTTTTCTGCATATGTTCTCACACAGAAGCTTTAAAGCTATGGAAAAGCTTATTGAAATCACTTCATCAAGTTGAGAACTCTTGGTCCGAGTTTAATCTGGGGCTTCAACTCGTTCAAGGGAGAACTAACAATGGGAGAACAAGGGAACAACGGTTTTTTTGGGCAAAAAGGAGGGGCGCTACTTTCGTGTCGTTTCATGCAGCAATTTTATTATTTATTTATTTATTTATTATTATTATTATTATTTTTGGTGGGGGGGTTGAATTCTTCTTTTGAAAAAACTTCAGATTCTTATGGACCTGAGAGCAATTAGTAGATTACAGAGTCGGAGGGGGGAGACATATTTCGAGAAAGAAAGCTTCCAACTGCTATCTTTTTTGTTCTTCTGTTTCAATTTCGAAATAAACAGATGGAGACACGCTGAGATGAACATTATATTAAACCGAGAATGTGCTTTAATGATTCTTTTTTTATTCTCGGAGTGAACTTAAAGCCTGGCAATAAAGATCTACAAACGAACATTAGAGAGGCGTAGCTCAGTTTGGGCGTTTTCATGCTCTACCATGAACGAGATGCTCGGATCTTGTCGCATAAGAAGCATCAAAGTTTTGATAGAGCCCTTTTGTTTTCTTGGTCACATGGATGTAACAAGGATGGTATGAGGCATCTGACCTTGGGATGGTCGGTACCTTTTAGTCCTAACAGGATAGATGGTATGAGGCATCGGACCTTGAGATGGTCGCTATCTTTTAGTCCTAGTATGAGGCATCGGACCTTGAGATGATCGGTATCTCTTAGTCCTAGACTCATTACAACAAAACCTTGAAGAGAGGCGAAATTCACAAAAGAACGTTTGAGACTTCAAAGGTGAAGTTTGAGTATACGTTGGTCAAGCACATGACCTAAAAACACTTCAAGAACCCACAAGTCATAAGAAAGAAACAAAATGATATAGCTAGTAACTTCTCCTTAAAGAACCTAAGTAGGACAATTATAATCTGTCTTGAGCTATAAGACATGAAAGTAAAGAACTTGCAGTTCTCTGTTAACATTGCACCAATTTCTACAGAAAATTAACTTAAAAAGACTCTTTCATGCAAGGTTTGGTAGAATCACCTTTTAGACATTCAAAAACATCTATGTGAGTTGGTTGGGCACTCACTTCTCAAGGCAGAGCTTGTGTGTTCAATCCTTGTGGGGTACTAGACATTCTTGGGCAAGTGTGGCGAGTCTATATGTATAATGACTTCGGCTCATTGAACCTAGATACCTTTGGGTAGTCTTTTTCTTGTAATGCTTCCGTAGTCTAACCCTTGCTTTGTGGGATATTGTTTTTTCCATGGGTGATACTGGACATAGACCTATAAAATACACAAAAACTACACCGTACACAAAGATTTTTGAATTTCTTAACGTATATTTCCTAGATTGTTGTGTTTTATTAAAGAACATATATAGAAGTGTCTAAGGGCCATTTGATATTTCACACTGACACTAATGATAACAATTTTATGATTACACTTGTGGACCAAGAGAAAACGTTTTATGTATAATTTGAATGGATTGTGAGAAAGGGAGCTACGTTTGAGTTTATTATATTTTTCAAATTTGTAAAGAGGACATGACTTTGATTCTCGTAGATGCTCGTTCATTTGCACAATGCTCGTTCATTTGCACAATTGACAGATTTTGTAAATATAATGAATAAATGTAAGCTTTGAGTTATGTGTGGAGATGTGAATGCAGAAAGCCTGTTTGATTAGTAAACCTTCACAAATACTTCCATTTTCGCACTATGATTGAGTGTACTTGCATTTTGAGTATACATGTTTTGAATCCCATAGAAGCACATCCGTTTGTACATCCATTGATTTTTTAAAACAAGATTAAATTAAGAGTTTGAAGTTGAGTTAGGAGTGAATAAGCTTTGCCATTGAAAGCCAATTACCTTTTGGTTTTGCACTATGTTGTTTCCGAATTCATTTAGAGTATACACTTGTTAGGGTCCATCACATGGCCATACACAAGGTACAAGTTGTTTCAAATGCGTATGCACATGTTTCTCTTTATGCTATTGAAAACGACTTGCAAATGTGCATACAAGGGCTATCTTGATGCATCAGGACTTGACATGCACACCAACACAAGGACATTACAGAGAAATCGAAGAGAAATGAAATTTTCTAATACAGGCATACACCTATGCTAAGAAGACATTTTTTATGAGCATCATGAAGAAATCTTGTAACCTCCTTTGTTATGTCAGCCCTCCAATGTAAGATAACGTCCCTTTGTCAAATGTGAGGTAACAACCTTGTGAGCCCACTTTTTCATAGTTAATTTGTTAGAAACCTTTCAATAATTCATGTGCACCAACAACTCTATTGACCTTCAACTAATGCCCAATGGCATATTTGTTGTGTATAATCTCCTTTGTGGTTAATGAAGAATGGAAGAGCTTTTCTCTCATCTAATGCATTCTTCACTCTTTGTCTCTAGCTCCATTGTCATAACTCTCTTTCCGAGAGCTCTCTGTATTTATTTCATCAAGTGGTATCAAAGGAAGGTTGAGATCAGAATGATGAGATGTTGTGGGCTTCAAAAATGTACATTGCTATGAACGTGGGTGGGGTTCTTCCAAGGCAGAGTGATTATGCTTCCTGCTCGGATGTTTCTGTGTTGCAAGAAAGGCTCCGACTTTTGGATACTCACGGTGTACCACTAGAACCATCGTAGAAGCAAGAGAGGCCACTTATTGGATATGTGGTAGGCGTTCTATTATCGGATAGGTGGTGGGAACATATTGTGAGTGGCCTTCTCCTCAAATGCATATGGAAACAATGTGATCAGATTGCACGTGATGAGGGATACTCACCACTGCTTGGAATTCCATTCATTGATTCATGTATTCATCTTCTTGTTGCTAATTGCATCCAGGTTATCAATATCGCCTAGTGGAAGTGCAGCTGCAATGCACATCACGTATCTAGCAACAATGCTACATACCTTGCTTGCTACATTCTGATAGGAATGAAAGTTTTGGTAGAGTGATAAGAGATATGCACCATTTTTGTTTCCATCACCTTTTGAAGGATCCAAAGAAGTGCAAAGGTATATGGCTATTATCTGCTAACCGTACGCTATTCTTGAAGAGGCAAACAATGAGCAGTGAAAGAACTAACTGGAAAGGAGGATTGGCACACTTTTGATGATTGATTTGCACGTGCAACCTCCACCATTGCCACTCTCTGAGCATAGAACATTATAATTCACTTCTTTTCTACTAGTCCATGCTATGTATCTACAAGTGGTATCTCTTTTTGATCGATTACCATAGATATAAGATTCAATAGGTTTGAAACCTCAACAATGTTAAGAAGAACATTTTTTGTGGGTCAAGATGCTATTCTCTACTTTACAAAAGCTATATCAATCTAATCAATGGAATAGCATTCTAAAATTTCAGGAAAAATTTCTCTCCTCGGGTTGTCATGAGTTCATCATTTATGAGGCTTCTATCTAAGTTCAAACTTATCAAGAATTGTAAGAAAAAGACTCAAGCTTTTATAGCTCTATAATAACTCCTAGGCATCTAGGCTTGAGCTAGTTTTTATAAATAACTTCCCTGTATTTTGTTAACAAAATGGGATTAGACACTGCTTATTAATAGGTAGAAAGACCTTCCCACATAATGGCTTTCGAAGGTATAAACAAGTTTGAAGGTATAAAGTTTCATACATGGAAAATGAAAACAAAATGCTTCTTAATTCACAAAGATATATGGAGCTTCACCAATAATGCACCACCTAACGAATGGGAATTAGAAGAGCTTACTCAAGTGTCCAAGACACAATGTAAGATTTACAAACAACAAGCCTATGGAATCATCATAACCACACTTGATGAAACATATATACACTATGTGGACGATGCAAAAAAAGCATACGAAGTTGGGCAAACATTGGAGAATTACTTCGGTGCTCATTTAAAGCACACAAAAATGACCTTGAAAATATTACTATATGGACTTTCCCTTAAACCCAATGAGGATATAGCAACCCAATTGCATTCTCTTTAATGTTTAGTGCCTGAAAAATACAAAATAGCAATACTTTTAAAGGCTCTCCCCAACTCCTTTGTAAACATTCTTAATGACTTGAAAGAGAAGGATCCTATTCCAACCCTAGAGGATGTCATAAACTCTTTGCGACAAGAAGATAAAAGGATCGAGAAACCAGATCCACCTAGGGTTATGCTTCTAGCTACATCCAAAATGTGTAGTGTATGTGGTTTGACTAATCATGTCACTAAAGATTACTTAAGCAAAAGGAAATGCACCTATAGTGGCAAACAAGAAACTTACCAAGCAACTACTTTAGGAGACTAAACGAATTCAAGAAGGGGACCAAATATTTGCAGAAGAATTTCGATTCATCAACGAAAACGAGAACAATGTTCTAGATACCTAATATGGTAACCTTATGGTATGGACCAATGTGGCACGCCCAATCTCGTATTGAAACTTGTTTCCCTATGTTTGAGTTAGACATCTGCGGAAGCAAATATCACAAGTAAGAAGAAGAAGCTTGGATCACAACACACAATACTGAATGTATTACTAGAGAATGTACAAAGATAAGTAGCCCATTAGGGCGATAGGCCTATATACAAGCAGGGGGAAAAAACCTCCTACAGAGAGAAGAAAGTGCCCTGATGCTCCTAGTGTGTTCACACACACACTACCAAAATATATCAACAAATCCCCCCTAGGAGTGATGCAGTGAACAAGGAGCTCGCACTCATGTATAAGGAAGTTCCAAGCTATGTGGAATCAATCCACAAAAGGAAGTAAGCTTTGCGGAAAGCTTCAAACTTCTTGCTAGGCAGAGCCTTCGTGAAAAGATCTGCAATGTTCTCCTGCGTGGGCACATATGCCAAGCTAATCTCCCCAGTAGAGAACCTCTCCCTGACATAATGATAATGCACCTCAATATGCTTAATGCAAGCATGGAACACAGGGTTCCTCGCAACTACCCATGCGCTCTGACTGTCAGTGAAGATGGTGGTGGCAGAAGAGTGACCAACACCCAAATTAGCCATAAGGCGTCTGAGCCACACACACTCAACAGTAGCTATGAAAGCTTCCCTATACTCAGGCTCACAACTGGAAGTGGCCATAGTAGGCTACTTCTTGCTCAACCAAGATATACATGAGCTACCAAGCATGAAGCAAAAGCCATTAGTGGACACACCAGTGTCATAGCAACCAGCCCAGTCTAAGTCAGAAAAAGCATGCAAATCTGGCAGTAGTGATCTCCCCTTAGGATAAAACAACCCGATTAGCCGAGTGTCACTCAAGTAGTGAGAGATGTGCTTAACCGCCTGCCAATGCTTGACACCTTGGCAATGCATAGACCTGCTCATCTGTGAGACAACAAAACTGAATATCTAGCCGAGTAATGCATAAGTGAATCAAGCATCCAACAGCTTGTTGATAGATGTAGAGGAGGTAGTGGGGTATCTACTTTTGACAGGAGCATGCAGCAAGCACTCCAGTACTTCACCTACTCAAGGGAGGTTCTCCTTAGGGAAATATACCCTTTAACACTTTTGTGAGCAAGCAAATATCAATGATTGCACAGAGATGTGAATACTCAAGAAAATATTAATGACAAATGACAATAAAGGAGGACCAATCACTCCTTAGTTCGAACGGATGATTACAACATAGGCAAAAGAAATGCTCTAAAGTTGATGCTCTGGGCTAGCATGCCACTCCAGAACTAAACGATATCATTACAAGAGATTCATCCAATCCGTGCAATGAACACAACTAGATGCAGACTAGCACTGATCAATACAAAGTCTGAAGAATTTCTCTAATGAAAAGAGCATAAAAATACCACTGACTCACACTACATTAGGGCAAAAAACGGCTGAAAAGGGGCTGTTTGCTAATGAGATATTAAGGAAATTGACAAATAGCATCTTTCCATGTGTACAAGAATATAACATTGCTGTCTCTTTTAACCGTATGGAGAATTTCTTTTTTTAATACAATTTTCTCTCAAAGCGCCGCTAAAGTGATGAAGAGTCTCGTATTCAGTGTACAATTTTTCGGTTTGATGCAAAAAAAGATACTTTTGCACACTACACAAATTCATATTTCATATTTCCAAGAAGGAATTGATTTTTGAAGATACGAAATATTTATGGGCTCCCAAAATGTCATGATCATTCAGCGACAGTGTTTACATCAAATCAAAAGTTTCCACGTGTACAAAGCCTTTTTCTCTATAAATACTGCCAAAATTTGTGAACGTCGGTTTCTCGCTTTGAACATTCTTCTTCTCCTAAGTTCAAATGGCTTCTTCTTCTCGTCGTCCTTCCAATCGCGTAACTTCATGTGAGGTTTACAACAAAAGAGAGGATTCTTTGTGGAAACCTCTTTCCGTGAAAGTAAATGACTGGATAACTATGCTTCCTAGTTGTAGAGGTGCCCATAAAGTCAAGCGTCCCAAAAGAGACAACACAGGAAACCATTGCAAGGGACATATTCTCAGTTTCAAATTGAAGAGATGCGGTTGGTTTGCACGAGTACAACATGTGTACACCGCTAAGGATCTTGTTCTAGAAAATCATCTGCAATTCCATTTGTACTGTAAGTGAAGTTTGACAATGCTCTTCTATCATTCCAGTTGATTTTGTATAATAAAACATATGTTTTTGTACTGCAAATATCTTTCCTTCCAATATTGTGGAATGGCAACCTGTTGAATGTTTAACAGGAACATTCAGAGTTCTTCATAAGGAATATGCAGAACTCATGTATGCAGACAAATCTGTTCAATTTTTCAATAGCATAGAGTTATTTGTCCATTATGCAGATTATCAAGTGCCGTCAGGGAGGAGTTCTTATGGAATTCTTGTACATGTACCTGGTCCTTGCATCTCTTCATTAGATTGGGATGCTCCTGATCATTCAATAGTTTCAAGTTTTCTCTGCAAAATTAAATTTGACATCCAAAAGGCAATGTCAGTAGGCCAAATTTCGAGAAGGATATAGATTCAATGGTTTTTGCCTATTCATGTCTTTGTAGCATGCTTTAAAAACATGTTATTACAGAAAACAAAAACAATGTGGTTGAATAGGAGAGTCTCTATTTTAGAGATTGATGATGTTTTAGGTAGGGAATGGGATAGCAAAGAAGTTCAAAAGCTAGGTGACATTATTTTATGTAAAGTTAGTCCCAATTCTCTTTCAATCTCATATCCGATATGTCGACAATCTCTGCTTCTAGGATATGACTATAGAAGGTGGAAAAAAAAGCTTGGACTTTGGATAGCCTTGGACTCAGAGGAGAGCTGTCCAGAATTTGAGTTAGAAGTATTGATTCATCCAGATTTTCAATCAAGGAAAATAATTGTCACTGCAAATTGGAATCTCAGAAATGTAAGGGAGCTTCTAGAATACCTTGATGAGGTATCATCTCAGTGTAGATTCTCAATTGATGATGCAATAGTTAACATTAGATAAGAGAAATCATTATCTTGCATAAGTTGCCTGCCACCAAGGGTGATTAAGTTCCAACCTTTAAGATTGTAACAAGTTAACCCTAACATTCTTACATAATGTATCTTCATCTAATAGAAGCTTCTATTGATACTTCCATTGAATTTTCTTTGCAGGATGGTTACAAACAATGTGTGTTAAATTATTAGTTTTAAATGTCTATAGTCATATTTGCATTTTTAAATTTACTTTCAAGATTTTGATGAGGTTCTTATTGTATAATGATAAGAATATAAACCAAGACATCCTTAGATATTTTTTAGGTTCTTAATTTCATATTTCCATTGATATTTTTTTGCGGGAGTGAATTGATGACTTCAATTATCCCCCTTCATCTACACTCATATTGGCATTTATTTGTTTAATCTTAACATTCTGATGAGGTTACAACTAAGAAATAATTATACAAGAACTTGCATAAGTTAATTCTAGATGAACAAGAGATCTAGAATTCAATATCTAATTTCAATTTAATAATTATAGTCTATCAAAGGTGCACATTAGTCTCAGTTAAATAATTTGATTCTATCCAACTTTTCTGTCCTCAAGTAATGCAAGAGAAATTATCATGGTACACATAACAAGTAATATAAGAGAGTGTGGAGAACCTGGTGCAAATTCCAATCCAAGGTTTGGTATTTCAATATTAGAAGAGCATGTCTTAAGGCATAAAACAGAGGAGACGAGATAAGTGAAGACGACCGATGCAAGCGACTAGTGCAATCTGAAATTGTCGGATGGCCCTTATCGCTTAGATCGGTCGTGTTAGCAACCTACTGCGAGAGACTTCAAGAAGTGACCTTGCGTAAAGATTTGACTCACGAGTATAAAAACAACTAGCAACAACGATGAAATGGATAATACGACCGATGCAAGCGATAGGGGCAATCCAAAATTCTCTGATTCCCTGTATCGCTTATATCGGTCGTGTCCTCTTAATTGTTTATGTCCTTCTGTATCTTCTCCAATTTAAACTTTCCAACAGGAATGAAGTAAGAAACCCACAATGCATTCATATTTGTGACATGAACAAATTTAATTGGACCATGCAATGAACTTTTGTTTAACTCTCAAGAGGTTCAATACAATTGTATATTTCTCAAACATATAAATATTGTAAAGGCAAATAAATATGCTTACAGTGACCATCTTCCAGATGAAGATTGGCATAAGTACATACAATTTGTACATAAATAAATCTTCTAACCTTGGTTGGTTTTACAATTGATTTCAATCTAAGACTCAAAAATGATTTAACCCTTTCTATCCTTTTTGGAGCCCTGCTTTCTCTGTTGCTTCTGTCCCTTTTTGGAGCTTTCAGCTTGACTCTTTTTGTTGTTCCCATGCTTTAATGGTGAGTGAAGAGGAAGCCCTTTCTTTTTATCTTCAGACCGTTTTTTATCAGGTGGAGGGGGTGGAGGTGAGTCTGGATCATGTGGGCAGATTGCATGTTTCATGATACTATTTATTGCTCTCTCTGATCAAGATGATCCATGCATCTGGGTAGTCTGATAAATTCAATTCAGGACTGTAGAACCTTCTTTCCAAGAATCTTACAGCATTTGCAATCACTCTCCAGCCACATGATGTTGAGTCTCTCTGCAATGGCACATGAATTTGGTTGTATCCAAATTGCTTTTGTTCATTCATTTTAGCAATTCCAGGAAAATTCTGATCAATATGCATCTTGAGAAGCTTTGCAGCACTGCATTGTAAAGTGAAAATTAGAATGGATGGCATGGCTTTGAAATAGAGAACAACAAAATGTATAGTAACTTACACTTTGCAATTCCCATGCTGTGATGGAAGAGAATTGAGGAAAAGAGCTTGATATGCATTGAAGTCCACAATAATCAAACTCCAATGGCCCCTGTCAATGAGTTGCATGTAAATATACTTTCTTAAATGAAACAAATATGTTTCCAAAATGAAGATGAATACTTACTTTTCAATATATGGGTAAATAACACATTCTAGCTCTTCTGTAAAATCCTGTAGAAAGGACTTGGCATCTCCATGTTTATGCAAAAAACAATGTGTCACCAGAGGATCTAAAATAAATACTTTTCTTTGAACCGCTTCCTCACATTGTTGAAGAAGAAACCTACAAATCAAGAAATAAAAATGCAGTTAAGGAACTAGGAAATTATGCAAAATAAAAGCATTTTAAGGCCTCTAGATATACCTGAGTGAAATGTTGACCACACTATCTGATATTTCAACATGAAGCTTCCTCAACATTTTGTTGTCTTCAGTTCTAATGTCAAGAAACAATTCATTTTGCCATGGCATTGCAACATTAACTATTACCTGCCCATCTCCTTTCTTGAGGAGCTCTTTATTTGCTTTTTGTAACTTTTGAATCTGGGTTACGATGACACTTTCGTCTGTAAATAATCCCTGCTTTTTCCTCTCCTCCTCACTATTTGCTGCAGTTCTAGTTTCATGATCATGAGTGACTTGAGCGTTGATCTCTTCAATGACAACTGTTGTTTTGGGTGCTCGAGCTGGAGGTATATTTAAAATATCGAAGAATTTTTTATTGTGGTGATCAATAGGAACTAGAGCTTTATCAAATTTATATCTTATTCTTGAAACAATAACATAATCCTTCGCCATTAGTGTTACCCTATGAGAATGAGCAGCACATAAGTAGGCATCATTCATAAAATCAATAGCAAAGTCCTCTGCAGCTTCTTGCAGGCATAGCAGTGCTTGAGTTTGCCACCTCACATTGACAAAGGATGAGGTCTTCATCAAAGAACAGAGGTTGGCTGAGATCTTCTTGACAACTCTCATAAATGGAAGTCTTGGGATCAACAATCCCACAGACTTTTGAGCTCTTCTAATTTCCCTCAAGGACTTTACATGGTACTTGACCCTTTTTTTTGAAGGCTTGTCTGGCACATTGGCTTGAACCTTCTGGGAATTTTGCTCCTGGACATTTTCCCCCTGGGCATTTTGGTCCTGACCCTCAGGGTACAACTTCCTTGTTGTCTTTTTGGTTCTAGCCATACTCTCCACAAAATCAAGAGTCTTTAGGCAAGGAATTAGGAAAAGTAGAAACTTACTCTCAAAAAGCTATGATCAATGACTCTTTCCACTGTCAAAACTTACTCTCAAAAAGCTATGATCAATGAATCTTTCCACTATCAGAGGCACGACGGATGCAAGCGATAGCAGTCATCTGGAAATTCCCGGATGTCCCTGATCACTTGCATCGGTCCTCTTTAAATTTATCATCAAATATCAATCAAATATATCTTACAATGCAAAATGATTTGCCAGAGCCAAGCTCTTTAAAAGGCTCAAGGAATGACTTGATTTTTTCAAATTCTATATCTCAACAAATGTACATATACAGAAATTGTCCAATGTGATATAAGACATTGCAATTTTTTTTGGTGTAATTGATCCATGGCCTAATATTAATTGTTATTGATTCTCTGGTCAAAGTCATCTGATGGTAGTAGACATATTTCTTTTCAAAGCATAATACATCATGAAATGTACATACATGACATCTTTTATTTCTCAAAGAAATAAAAGACATTGCAAATATTAAAGCTCTATTTGAAATGTGGTCTCTTTTAGTTTATGATATTGATACATGATGATTTTGTCTGGAGATAGCCACATCCTTCTAATTATATTTGGCATGAGGTCCTTTGTAATTGTCTTCTAAAGAACCAATCAAAAAGCTCTCTGAAGGCATTGCTCTTTGTTACTCCTCCTCCTTTCCTTGTACACCTAAAGAAGCTTGTCCTTGCTTGATAATGAGATTTTTCCATGCCTTGGGTGTTCCACATGGCAAGTGGTTCTTTTTCTGCAAAGAATGCACCATGCATAAGAAGAATATGCTGGAAAGCAGAAGAATCTCATTAGATCTTTATTTCAATTAAAAATAAATAAATTGAATAAAATATCTTTGGAGCTCACCAAGTAGCATGTTATGTCTTTGGCACCCCATGCCTCTATGATGGCTTCTATAAGCTCTATGGTCACCTTTCTGAAATCTATCACATAACTTTTTGATGTTAACTGCTGCCTCATGATCTTTGAAAGATTATCTAGTTTGACCCACACCTCCATTCTCTTTTTTGATATTTCTGGTTTGCTTTTTACATTATTCGTGACCTCACAAAATGTTTTCCATGAATTCCACATAGCATTAAGTTGTTTGCCATCATGGTTGTTGAAGAATCTCCTTGCTTTTGCACCTCCCATTGAGACATCCTGTAAAACATCACCTGTATTTTGTGAAAGCTTTGGATCTTTTCTTAGATGAACATCACCACCATGAAATCCCATTTCTGAAAGAAGACATTTACATTTTTTTATGCATTCATTTGCAAGAGTTGTAGGCTTGATAGAATATGCATAATCCAAGTGAAGACGGACCAACTTGTCAATGATTCTTAACTCTGCATGTAGTGTACATATGTGTACATTTGTCAATGCTATTGGAAGTATGGGATCCCAAATCATTGAAGAAGATGAGTAGTTATGAAGAATAACATTTTGTCTAGAAGGAGCCTCTTCACCCTCAGCTCTAGCAATCCATCCATTTGTGCTTGGGCTTTGCATGCAGTACAAGCAAGGGTACTTAGAATTTGCTCCCCCACTTATACCAAACATGCATTTGAGTGTCTTTAGGTCTCCACTCAAATGCCACTCAACTTGAAAGTTCCCGTAGTCTTTGAGAGTTGGAGTATGCAATTTCCCAAGGCTATAGTCCAAAGCTTTGTTCATCAGTGCAATGCTTATTCTCTCCATCTTTTGATGTTTTTTAAGCTCAGCTTCATCAAGTTTGATTACAAATTTCAATAGACCAGAACATTCATGCTCTTTTATATTATAGAACTGAACCATGTATGTTTGAAGTTTTATAACATCTATCCATATGTTGTTAAATGCATTGCAAGTGAAATGTAACTTTTGTTTTCCTACTTCGTAAGGCATGTTACCGTGAATATGTTTATATTCACTAAATACTGATGTGATCTTCTTATTCAAGCACAGCCGAAACTTTGCTTCATGATGGGGTCTCGGCAATCCAAAACTTCTAACTTTGTTAAATTTTAAAAATTCACACCAAACTTTTGAAATTGCTCTATAACCTTTCCTACTCACTCCGACACTATCACAAATATTCTGAATTTGAGATGGTTCTAGTAAAAGATTCATTTCTGTCATGAGTTTTTGAAAAACAAAGCATTTCAAGCATGTATTTTCATTTAGTTTCAATAGTCTTAAAACATCATTTTGACTCAAAATTTCATTACAGAAATGTATGCGCTCAAAACTGCTCGACATATTGAAACCTAGCACATTTGTCACATGATCTCTAACAATTTTCATTCTTTTCTTTTTTTGGCCAGATTTTTCAGTCAAATCTAAAAAAGGTTTTACTCATTTTGACCGCATTCTCAAACCTATAGGAGTTTCTTTCATTTTTTTAAAAGACTCTAACTGAGAAGATAAAGTGGATAATTTGTTTTCTACCTCCCTCATATGTAAATTCTTCTGGTGTAGTGTGTTTTGTAAACAATTTATGTATTGTACATAATTCCTTGAAATATCCCAGAGCCTTGAACAATAGCCTCGTAAACCATCCTCACCATCTCCCACAAATCTAATCAGATCATGAAGATTATGAAAAGGGGGGTACCTTCCAGTTTGTGGATCAATTGGATAAACAGATCCATCTGTCCATATGTCGATATGTTTCTTGCCTTCCTTTCGCAATCCATCCACTTCAGGAGGATGAAGAGCCCTTCGAAATACTTTTCTTGTCGTTGCATACTCCTGACTAACTGCAATGTTGATATGGAACTTTTCACAATGATTTCGATTGTTTGAAAGCTCAGCTAGAGTATTTGGGTTAACGTTCTCCATGGTCTGCTATGAAAAATGAGCGGCAAGTGTCTAAAATGACGTGAAAGGGAGAAATAGGCTTGCTATGAAAAGTAGAGAAAAAAGCGCAAAACATCATCAGCACACATTATATAGGTCTGTGAACAAGAGGAAAATTCGACTTTTGATCAGCGCTCGGTGAGCACAAACTTCGAGGCGTAAGATATCACACAAACTTTTCATGATTATATGATACGAGTTTCTCTCTCTTCAAAATTTGCATAAGATACGTTTTAAATGAACTTACACAGAATTTCTTAAAGGATTTGACAAATTTAATCCCGATTAAGCACAACTAATTGAAATCCTTACACGGCCGTTTTGGGCTGTTTTTCGCCCTAATGAAAAGACAAGCCAGGCCACTCTCTTCACACTATAGTGCTATTAGCCCTCCATAGGGAGGCCCACACTCTGTATCCGCACCACATAGTGACTTCCTATAGTAGGCTTGCAACCATAGAGTGCAAAGAGAGTACCCCTACGCATGTAAGTATATGTGTGTATCTATATATCCCAAATGAACACAAGTCCATTGCTTTTATAGGCTCCAATAGGCCAAGAGGGCCTTGCCGATTCCTTGCGTCCACTTATCAAGCGCCGATTGATTGCCCAAAATTGGAGGGGTAGGTCAGTAAATTTGAATTGGATCCACAAGAATAGGCAGTCGTCATGAATGGTTGGCGGCAACATTGCTCCTCTTTCACTTTTACCACTTACACTTTTACCCTTTTAATTGCAAGCTTAGATCCTCATTTCATGCCGTGATATTGGAATGCCCTGGCAAACCTGACACTCCTGCCTTCTTTCCCATCATGCATAGCTATGAGAGCACTACGCCACCGATTCTTATGATATCTCTTTTCCCCAAGATACTTCATCGCACTCCAAGGTTTATTCCTAGTGAATGATCAAATGTTCCCTATCTCTCATTTATCTCTTCGGAATCCAACTCAGATCCACCTTCCTTTGATTTGCTGACCATGCAAAAGACAGGAGCTAAACAGAGCCCTTTTGGTAGTGGGCCAAGGGGTGTGGAGAGAGAGAGTGAGAGAGAGGTGGAGGGTTGTGGGGCTGGAGGAGCGGGGAGGAGGTCGCGAGGTAGTGGGCCACGGGGTGGTGGGGTGAGGGAAGGGGTGGGGGGTGAGAGAGAGAGAGGGGGGGGGGTTGGTGGGCCGCGGGGTGGGGGGGTGAGAGAGAGAGAGAGAGAGAGAGAGAGAGAGAGAGGGAGGGAGGGGTCGCGGGGGCTGCGGAGGAGGGAGGGGTGGGTGGTGAGGTGTGGGCGGGGGTGTGGGTCTGAGGGGGTGGAGGGCTGCGGGGCAGGGTGGTGGAGGGCTCCGAGGGCAGCGGGAGAAAGAGAGAGAGAGAGAGAGAGAGAGAGAGAGAGAGAGAGAGAGAGAGAGAGAGAGAGAGAGAGAGAGAGAGAGAGAGGGAGGGAGAGAGAGAGAGCGAGGAGAGAGAGAGAGAGGGAGGGGTCACGGGGGCTGTGGAGGAGGGAGGGGTGGGTGGTTAGGTGAGGGCGGGGGTGTGGATCTGAGGGGGTGAAGGGCTGCAAGGCGGGGTGGTGGAGGGCTGCGGGGGTGGGGAGAGAGAGAGAGAGAGAGAGAGAGAGAGAGAGAGAGAGAGAGAGAGAGAGAGAGAGAGAGAGAGAGAGAGAGAGAGGGTCGCGGGAGCTGCGGAGGTGAAAGGGGTGGTTGGTGATGTGAGGGCGGGGGTGCGGGTGTGAGGGGGTGGAGGGCTACAGGGCGGGGTGGTGGAGGACTACGGGGGCAGGGGAGGGAGGGAGAGAGAGAGAGAGAGAGAGAGAGAGAGAGAGAGAGAGAGAGAGAGAGAGAGAGAGAGAGAGAGAGAGACAAAGGGAGAGGGAGAGAGAGAGATAGAGAAAGAGAGAGAGAGAGAGAGAGAGAGAGAGAGAGAGAGAGAGAGAGAGAGAGAGAGAGAGAAGGGGGAGGGGTCACGGGGGCTATGGAGGAGGGAGGGGTGGGTGGTGAGGTGAGGGCGAGGGTGTGGGTCTGAGGCGGTGGAGGGGTGCAGGGCGGGGTGGTGGAGGGCTGCGGGTGCAAGGGGGGGGGGAGAGAGAGAGAGAGAGAGAGAGAGAGAGAGAGAGAGAGAGAGAGAGAGAGAGAGAGAGAGAGAGAGAGAGAGAGAGAGAGAGCGAGAGAGAGAGAGAGAGAGAGAGAGAGAGAGAGAGAGACAGAGAGAGAGAGAGGGGAGGGGTCGCGGGAGCTGCGGAGGACCGAGGGGTGGGTGGTGAGGTGAGGGCGGGGTTGTGGGTCTGAGAGGGTGGAGGGCTGCGGGGCAGGCTGGTGGAGGGTTGCGGGGGCGGGGGGAGAGAGAGAGAGAGAGAGAGAGAGAGAGAGAGAGAGAGAGAGAGAGAGAGAGAGAGAGAGAGAGAGAGAGAGAGAGAGAGAGAGAGGGAAAGGGGGAGGGGTCACGGGAGCTTTGGAGGAGGGAGGGGTGGGTGGTGAGGTGAGGGGGGGGTGCAGGTCTGAGGGGGTGGAGGGCTGCGGGGCGGGGTGGTGGAGGGCTGCGTGGGTGGGGGGAGAGAGAGAGAGAGAGAGAGAGAGAGAGAGAGAGAGAGAGAGAGAGAGAGAGAGAGAGAGAGAGAGAGAGAGAGAGAGAGAGAGAGAGAGAGAGAGAGAGAGAGAGAGAGAGAGGGAGGGGGGAGGGGTCGCGGGGAGCAGCGGAGGAGGGAGGGGTGGGTGGTGAGGTGAGGGCAAGGGTGTGGGTCTGAGGGGGTGGAGGGCTGCAGGGCAGGGCGGGGTGGTGGAGGGCTGCTGGGTGGGGTGGTGGAGGGCTGTGGGGGCGGGGTGGGAGAGAGAGGGAGCGGTGCAACAGACCCCCACATCAAGTCTTTGCATCATCCCGGTGCAACTTTCCCTTTATCTGCTTTTTTAATAGACAAAATAAACTACAAATACTGAATGAAATACGGTATGTATAGTGAATGAAGTGCTCCCAATTGGCTTAATTCAGGTACTTCTTCACCCTAGAGATATTGACCAAGGGTATCTTCTTACCCTGCAAATCCTCCAGATGTACTACTCCATGAGGTAGCACCTTTACCACCCTGTAAGGTCCTACCCATTTGGGTGCCGATTTGGTTGCAATTGTTGGGAGCTGATGCACTAAAACCATGGATCCTTCCTATACCTCATTGGACCTAAGATATCTGCCATGCAGTTTCTTGCGCTCTTCTTGTTTTACTTGGAGCTTTTGCATTGCTCCTTCTCTGTATTCTTCTAATGCCACCAATCTCCTAATGGGAGGTTCAATTTCAATGGTTTTGACTCCAAGTTGTCTTTTGATAATAAATTTGAATGGTGCTAATGGCTCTTTTCCATATACTAAGCGAAAGGGACTCTCGCTAGTGGTTCCCCTCTTCGTAGTTCTGAAAGCCCAAATTGCACCGATCAGTGCTTGTGGCCAGAAGCTTTGATGAACAAAGGATAATTTGCGAAGCAATCCAATCAAAATCTTAGAAATTCAATCTTGTTGGCATAGGAGCACATCTCTGGCAAATGTGGCATTCTTTAGCAAACTTGATCGCATCCTTGTAAATATGAGGCCACCATAGTCCCTTGTGGATGATTCTGTGAGCCAATTCTTCTCCCTTTAGATGCCCTTCATTGTGTGCTGCCTCAAGCAAAGGGGTTACCTCTTCTGGATAAACACACTTTCTCAAGATACCATCCTAACAATATCTATATAAATTTCCACTTATAAGTGCGTACGCTTTGGTTTTAAGGAGTAATCTTCTCTTTTCTATGGGTTTCAAATGTCTGGGAGTTTTCTAGTAGTAAGAAAATTGAGAATTCCATCATACCAATCATTCTGAATTGCTACTAGGAAGAGATTACTATCCACCAGTTCATCATTAATACCTGTTGCCTTCTCGCTCATTGCAGTCCTAGACACTTGATCTGCCATGTAGTGCTCCCTTCCTAGCTTAATGTGAATATCAAAGTTGAATTCTTAAAAAGAGGAGTAACCATCTCCAAATCCTTCCAGCTACTCTAGGCGTGTTTATCAAGTACTTCAAGGGCTGATGGTCAGATATGACTATAAAATGTACACCGAGAAGGTAATGATGAAACTTCTGAAGAGCAAATACAATAGCCAAGCCTTCCCTTTTCATCATACTATAGTTCCTTTCTGCCTGGGTGAGTAGTCTGCTGCCATAGGAGATAGGTCTATCAACCTTGTGTGATGATGGTTGAGCTAGAATTGCACCAACAGCATGAAGGCTAGCATCTGTATGCACATGAAACTCCAATGACCGGTTAGGAACACTTAAAAGTGGAGCAGTACATACCTCAATTCTAGTTCACAAAATGCTTTCTCAGCTTCATCACTCCATGAGAAGGGGACCTTTTTACTGGTAAGCCTTGATAAGGGCTTAGCTATTTCTGAATACATTCGTATAAATCTTCTATGGTATCCTGCATGACCCAAAAAACTTTGCACTTCCTTTGGGCTTTGTGGAATATGCATAGAAAGGATAGCAGTAACCTTCGCAGGATCCACCGTTATCCCTTCAGCAGATACTATCTGATCGAGAAGAGTGCCCTTAGTGACCAAAAAGTGACATTTAACAGGATTTAACTTCAAACCTGTTCTAAGACATTGCTCAAAGATTTCTTTTAGATTTTCCAAATGGTCATGGAAATCTTGAAGTGCTGCTTTTCTATCTGTGCCTGAAAATACTGAAAAGTCATCCATGAAAATGTGTAGAAAGGTTGTCAACCATTTGCCCAATATTAGATACATTGTTCTATTAAATGAAGCTGGTGCATTCTTCAAACCAAAAACCATGCGAGTATAAACATAAGTGCCTCATGGAGTAACAAAGGCTGTTTTGTCCCTATCATCAGGATGGATCACTATCTGATTGTAGCCACTAAAACCATCCAAGAAGCTATACAAAGTGTGACCGGCTACTTCCTCAAGTACTTGCTCTGTAAAGGGCTGAGGAAATCCATCTTGAACAGTCACTTTATTTAAGGCACGAAAATCAACACAGACTCTTATTTTTCCAGTATGTTTCTTGGGTACAACAACCATAGAGGAAAGCCACGTGGAATGTTCTACTAGAACAATTATACCTACTTCTTCTAGTTTTGTAATTTCCAATTTTACCGCCTCTGCATACTTTGGATTGAGTCGATATGGCCTACTTCTTGTAGGCACGGCTCCCTCAACTAAGGGTATCCGATGTAATCCAAGCTCCTCTAGTATCCCTGTTAGATCGTTGTAGGACCATGCGAAGACATTTTTGTAAGCAAAAAAAAAAAAAGTTACCTTCTGCAGTAAAGGGGGATAATGCCATAGCCAAGAGGCCCAGTGGACAACTTGAGGATTCTCTTCATCCCATAAATTTACTTCTTGAACTAGTGTTTCAGGACTGGTCTTACTTGAGAAATCATCTCCACTGTATGCAGGAGTGGAATTTAGCTTATATTCTGCAATATGTTCTCTGGTCCATCCTTGAGGTATATCCGTAAAAGGAAGATCTTCTCTACACTCGCTCATAACTTTCCTTCTCTGATACTTCTATATTTGTTACCCCTTCAAAGGTTGTATTCTCCTGAAAACTCTCATTCTTTAACTCCTTATGAGCTTCATGGCATTTTCCGGCAACCCTTTCATCTGCAACTTCTTCCTCTATTTCATTGATTTCCACCGTGCAACACTCTGTACTTTCCATCATCCAATTCAATAATGTAATTACCTGAGTGTCCACAATATACCCAATAGTTTTCCCTGAGTCGAATCCTTCTTCCAAATGTAGTTGCAGTTGGCTATGGGTGCTTGTTGAAATCCACAGTTTGTTTTTTCCCCAATCTTGCAAAGCTTTTGCTTGCCTCAACCAAGGCCTCCCGAGGAGTAAAGGGTAAGAAGTCTCCTTTGGAAGTGCAATAACAACAAAATCTAGAACAAAGTGGCAACCCTGTACTATCATCAGTACATTTTCAATAATGCCAAGAGGCACAACCCGACGTTGATATGCTAGTGTAACTGTGAATGGTGCCATCTTGGTGGGGTTCAAATTCAGTTTCTTCATTATGAAATCTGGCATCAAATTGATACCAGAGCCTCCATCTATGATCACACCTGTGAGAACTTTGTCCTTTTATTTACTATCCTCAGGGCCTCTCACAGAAATGCAAGTGTCCCACCGGGCATGCGAAACTGTAGAGGAGGTACTGGAGTATCTACTTTTAGCAGGAGCATGCAGCAAGCACTCCAGTACTTTACCTACTCAAGGGAGGTTCTCCTTAGGGAAATATAACCTTTAACACTTCTGTGAGCAGGGAGATATCAAGAAAATATTAATGGGGAATGACAATAAAGAAGGACCAATCACTCCTTAGTTCGAACGGATGATTACAACATAGGCAAAAGAAATGCTCAACTAGATGTAGACTAGCAGTGATCAATACAAAGTCTGAAGAATTGCTCTAAGGAAAAGAGCATAAAAGTACCACTGACTCACAATAAAAGACAAGCCAGACCACTCTCTTCACACTATAGTGCTATTAGCCCTCCACTGGGAGGCCCACGCTCTGTATCCGCACCACAGAGGGACTTCCTACACTAGGTTTGTAACCACAGAGTGCAAAGGGAGTACCCCTGTACGCATGTAAGTATATGTGTGTATCTATATAACCCAAATGAACACAAATCCATTGCTTTTATAGGCTCCAATAGGCCATGAGGGACTTGCCGATTCCTCACGTCCACTGATCAAGCACCGATTGATTGCCCAAAATTGGAGGGGTAGGTAAGTCATTTTGAATTGGATCCACAAGAATAGGCAGTCGTCACGAATGGTTGGTGGCAACATTGCTCCTCTTTCACTTTTACCACTTACACTTTTACCCTTTTAATTGCAAGCTTAGATCCTCATTTTATGCCGTGACATTGGAATGCCCTGGCAAACCTGACACTCCTGCCTTCTTTCCCATCATGCATAGCTATGAGAGCACTGCGCCACCGATTCTTATGATGCCTCTTTTCCCCAAGATACTTGATTGCACTCCAAGGTTTATTCCTAGTGAATGATCAAATGTTCCCTGTCTCTCATTTATCTCTTCGAAATCCAACTCAGATCCACCTTCCTTTGATTTGCTGACCATGCAAAAGAGAGGAGCTAAACAAAGCCTTTTTGGCAGTGGGCCGAGGGGTGTGGAGAGAGAGAGTGAGAGAGAGAGAGGGAGAGAGAGGTGGAGGGTTGTGGGGCCGGAGGAGCGGGGAGGAGGTCACGGGGTAGTGGGCTGCGGGGTGGTGGGGTGAGGGGAGGGGTGGGGGTGAGAGAGAGAGAGAGGGGGTTGGTGGGCCACGGGGTGGGGGTGTGTGTGTGTGTGTGAGAGAGAGAGAGAGAGAGAGAGAGAGAGAGAGAGAGAGAGAAAGGGGGAGGGGTCACGGGGGCTACGGAGGAGGGAGGGGTGGGTGGTGAGGTGAGGGCGGGGGTGGGTCTAAGGCGGTGGAGGGCTGCGGGGCTCGGTGGTGGAGGGCTGTGAGGGTCGCGAGAGAGAGAGAGAGAGAGAGAGAGAGAGAGAGAGAGAGAGAGAGAGAGAGAGAGAGAGAGAGAGAGAGAGAGAGAGAGAGAGAGAGAGAGAGAGAGAAAGAGAGAGAGAGAGAGAGAGAGACAGAGGGAGAGAGAGAGAGAGAGAGAGAGAGAGAGAGAGAGAGGGGTGGGTGGTGAGGTGAGGGCAGGTGTGTGGGTGTGAGGGGGTGGAGGGCTGCGGGGCGGGGTGGTGGAGGGCTGCAGGGCGGGGTGGTGGAGGGCTGCAAGGGCAAGGTGGGAGAGAGAGGGAGCGGCGCAACAATAAAGAACAACATCAAATGCATCTCAAGCATCCCGAAAACTCAATCCTAAACCTATCTTCATAGGAGTGGCAATATGCTTACAATCTTGAAGGCCGAAACACTACAATAATGTGTCAATATATTTTGTCTGACACAAAGCCATTCGACCATCAACATGCATAAATTGAGTGCCCAAATAGTGATGCAAATGCCCCAAATTAGACATCTCAAATGAGGCATGTAAATCAGCCTTAAAATCAGCAATATGCCTCTCATGAAGACCAATGAGCAGCATGTCATCAACATAAACCACAATGATCAGAAGTACATCATTAGCATGCTTAACATATAATGTGCTTTCAGTTGGATTGTTCTCAAAACCATGTACAATCAGATAGGCATGTATCTTTTCATACCAAGCATGTGGTGACTTCTTTACGCCATATAATGCCTTCTTTAACCTACACACCTGGTTCTCAAGCCCTTTCTACACAAAGCCATGGGGCTAAAAAACATACACTTCTTCATGCAAGTCACCATTTAGAAATGTTTTTTTGATATTCAACTGATGTACATTCCAACCATGATGAGCTGCAAAAGCACAGATGCTAAAAATAGTAGTCATTCGGCAAGTAGGTGCAAAGGTCTCAGCAAAATTGATGCCTCTTTCTTGTGCATAACCCTTTGCAACAAGCCTAGCCTTATACATGTCAAATGTAACATCAGGCTTATGCTTCAACTTGTATACCCAATTAGTCCCAATCACCTTCTTGCTAGGAGGCAAGTCACATAAAGACCAAGTACAATTCTTCATTATAGCATCATATTCAGATTGCATAACAACCATCCATTTTTTTGAATTTTGTGCTTCATCAAACGAAACAGCCTCATTCTCATCATAGAGACTAGATGCAGCCATAACATAGCAATCTGATGCAAAAGAGGCATGTACTGCACATGCTAAATCATTCACAAATCTTTCATAGTCTATGAGCTTATACAACCCATTACATAAAATGCTAGAAGCTATAATCACGTTGCCATTTGATAGATCATGAACTGTACACCTATCATCAACAAATTTCACAACCAAGAGGATCTTGGCTAAAGCTGAAACTGATATGAGATTCTTCTTGATCCGTGGCATAAATAAAGCATCTGACAAAGTTAAAGAACTACCATCAGTAGTATTCAAAATGATCTTACCAACTCCCATGATAGGATAAGAGGAGTTTTTGGTGCATGTGACAGTATTCCCTATAGGGGTAGGCTCGAGTGAAGTGAAGAAACTACACTACATGGTGATATGTTTGGTTGCCCCACTATCAAAGTACCAAACATTTGAGTCTACTACAGACATGCACTGCTCATGAGAAGATGGGTCAAAACTGCAAACAGTAGTAAATGCCCATTCTTCTTCCTGCACAAGATAACCAGACTCTGTTTTTGGTGTAGAGACCTCTACAACAACAATTCCAGCCTCTTTCTACTTTGCCTCTTTACCATCTAGTTTTCTGATTTCTTTTCATCTTTGTCTTCCCTCATCGATTCTGCAGAATTAGCAGCTTTCTGCTTACAATTTGGAGAGCTCCATTTTCCTTTGCCCTTCTGACTAGCCAGGAAAGCTTGATCTGCAACACGCAAAATGGAACTATTCTACCTAGACTGATCTTCCTACAACAGAACAGAGACTAAGTCCTCAAATGACAAGGCATTTGGATTGCCTTTCATCATCAAACATAGAGTAGAAGCAAAACTCTGATATGAATCAGGAAGACCATTCAGAACAGTCTGCACAAGTGAGCTATCTCGTATAACTTCATTGGCACAAATCAAATGTTCCTTTAAATCTTTGATCTTTGTTAGAAAACTATCCATAGAATCACCTTCATTCATGTCCTCACTCTCCAACTGCTTTTGGAGGTAAGCAACATGAGCCTCATTCCTAGCTTGCTACAATGTGGTAAGTGTATCCCAAGCATCCTTGGCTGTTCTGCAAGAGCGAATGTGAGGAACCATGGCACGTTTGACAAAAACAGCTATCAATGCATGTGCCTCAACATCCTGCCATCCCAACGAGTTTGCTCTATAGTAGGTGCAACAAAAACTGTAGCACGAGCACGAATATGCAGAATATCCTGCACAATGTTTTTCAACACCCTGCACAATGTTCCACAGTCCTTTTGCAACCAATACATGTCACATCATATAACACCATAACAGGTAGTTAGTACCATCCAATGTATCCTCAACAACCAACATATGAATACATAAGTGCTTTCAGCCATGGTCGGTGACTAAAATACCTTGATGCAAAAAATTGATTGTATTTCAAAAAGTTGAACAAAACTCCCTAGGCTAATTCTACTAGACATGTAGCAGACGTCGAGATGCTTATACTGGCAAACCAAAACTGGTATATACCTTCGGCACAAAAAGATGAAATAGCCTGCACAAGCGCTGTGATAGTGCGTTCGGAGGCGAAAACGAGTTCAGATCCTGATTTTGGCACCACATAGCAAAGCTCTTTTGATCCCAAAAACACGTTGAATATGCTTACCCAAATTTTTCGAATTCTAAGACTGTGATTAGAGGGGTGTCGATGACACCTTAGATAAAGCGATGACCTGCTTTGATACCAATTGGTGGAGTAAGACGTCTGCGGAAGCATGCGAACAGCACAAGAAAGAAGAAGAAGCTTGGAGCACAACACACAATATTGAATGTAGAATGTACAAAGATAAGTAGCCCATTAGGCCAATAGGCATATATACAAGCTGGGGGAAGAAACCTCCTAAAGAGGGAAAAAAGTTTCCCGGTGGTCCTCGTGTGTTCTTCCAACGCAGAGTGATTATGCTTCCTGCTCGAATGTTGCTGTCTTGCAAGAAAGGCTCCGACTTTTGGATACCCATGGTGTACCACTAGAACCATCGTAGAAGCAAGAGGGGACACTTATTGGATATGTGGTAGGCGTTCTATTATCGGATACGTGGTGGGAACATATTGTGAGTGGCCTTCTCCTCAAATGCATATGGAAACAATGTGATCAGATTGCACGTGATGAGGGATACTCACCACTGCTTGGGATTCCATTCATTGATTCATGTATTCATCTTATTGTTGCTAATTGCATCCAAGGCATCAATATCGACTAGTGGAAGTGCAACTGCAATGCACATCACGTATCTTGCAACAATGCTACATACCTTGCTTGCTACATTCTGATAGGAATGAAAGTTTTCGTAGAGTGATAAGAGATATGCACCATTTTTGTTTCCATCACCTTTTGAAGGATCCAAAGAAGTGCAAAGGTATATGGCTATTATCTGCTAATCGTACACTATTCTTGAAGAGGCAAACAATGAGCAATGAAAGAAATAACTAGAAAGGAGGGTTGGCACACTTTTGATGATTGATTTGCACGTGCAACCTCCACCATTGCCACTCTCTGAGCATAGAACATTATAATTCACTTCTTTTCTATTGGTCCATTGTATGTATCTACAAGTGGTATCTCTTTTTGATCGATTACCATAGAGATAAGATTCAACAGGTTTGAAACCTCAAAAATATTAAGAAGAACATTTTTTGTGGGTCAAGGTGCTATTCTCTACTTTACAAAAGCTATATCAATCTAATCAATGGAATAGCATTCTAAAATTTCAGGAAAACTTTCTCTCATCGGGTTGTCATGAGTTCATCATTTATGAGGCTTCTATCTAAGTTCGAAATTGTCAAGAATTGTAAGAAAAAGACTCAAGCTTTTATAGCTCTATAATAACTCCTAGGCATATAGGCTTGAGCTAGTTTTTTTAAATAATTTTCATGTATTTTGTTAAAAAAATGGGATTAGACACTGCTTATTAATAGGTAGAAAGACCTTCCCACATAATGGCTTTTGAAGGTATAAACAAGTTTGTAGGTATAAAGTTTCATACATGGAAAATGAAAACAAAATGCTTCTTAATTCACAAAGATATATGGAGCTTCACCAATAATGCACCACCGAACGAATGGGAATTAGAAGAGCTTACTCAAGTGACCAAGGCACAATGTCAATTTTACAAAGAACAAGCCTATGGAATCATCATAACCACACTTGATGAAACATATATACACTATGTGGACGATGCAAAGAATGCATACAAAGTTGGGCAAACATTGGAGAATAACTTCGGTGCTCATTTAAAGCATGCCAAAATGACCTTAAAAATATTATTATATGGACTTTCCCTTAAACCCAATGAGGATATAGCACTCCTTGTAGATAGGATAAAAAGTATAGTGACCCAATTGCATTCTCTTCAATGTTTAGTGCCTGAAAAATACAGAATAGCAATACTTTTGAAGGCTCTCCCCAAGTCCTTTGTAAACATTGTTAATGTCTTGAAAGAGAAGGATCCTATTCCAACCCTAGAGGATGTCATGAACTCTTTGCGGCAAGAAGATAAAAGGATCGAGAAACCAGATCCACCTAGGGATATGCTTCTAGCTACATCCAAAATGTGTAGTGTATGTGGTTTGACTAATCATGTCACTAAAGATTACTTAAACAAAAGGAAATGCACCTATTGTGGCAAACAAGAAAATTACCAAGAAACTGCTTTAGGAGACTAAACGAATTCAAGAACGGGACCAAATATTTGCAGAAGAGTTTCGATTCATCAATGAAAACGAGAACAATGTTCTAGATACCTAATATGGTAACCTTATTGTATGGACCAATGTGGCACGCCCAATCTGGTATTGAAACTTGTTTTCCTATCTTGGAGTTAGACTTCTGCTGAAGAAAATAGCACAAGTAAGAAGAAGAAGCTTGGATCACAACACACAATACTGAATGTATTACTAAAGAATGTACAAAGATAAGTAGCCCATTGGGGCAATAGGCCTATATACAAGCCGGGGGAAAAAACCTCCTAAAGAGTGGAAAAAGTGCCCTGATGGTCCTAGTGTGTTCACACACATCACTACCTAAATATATCAACAAATCCCTGGGAGTGATGTAGTGAACAAGAAGCTGGCACTCATGTATAATGAAGTTCTAAGCTATGTGGAATCAATCCACAAAAGGAAGTAAGCCCAAAGCTTTGCGGAAAGCTTCAACCTTCTCGCTAGGCAGAGCCTTCATGAAAATATCTGCAATGTTCTCCTACGTGGGCACATATGCCGAACATAGGGTTCCTCGCAACTGCCAATACCCTCTAACTGTCAGTGAAGATGGTGGTGGCAGAAGAGTGACCAACACCCAAATTAGCCATAAGGCATCTGAGCCACACACACTCAACAATAGCTATGAAAGCTTCCCTATACTTAGGCGCACAACTAAAAGTGGCCATAGTAGGCTACTTCTTGCTCAACCAAGATATACATGAGCTACCAAGCATGAAGCAAAAGCTATTAGCGGACACACGAGTGTCATAACAACTAGCCTAGTCTAAGTCAAAAAAAGCATGCAAATCTGGCAATAGTGACCCCCCTTAGGATAAAACAACCCAATTAGTCGAGTATCACTCAAGTCGTGAAAGATGTGCTTAACCCCGTGCCAATGCTTGACACCTGGGCAATGCATAAACCTACTCATCTGTGAGACAACAAACTGAATATCTAGCCAAGTAATGCATAAGTGAATCAAGCATCCAACAGCTTGTTGATAGAGAACAACATCAAATGCATCTCCAGCATCCTGAAGACTCAATCCTAAACCTGTCTCCATAGGAGTGGCAATAGGCGTACAATCTTCAAGGCCGAAACACTACAGTAATGTGTCAATGTATTTCGTCTGACACAAATCCATTTGTCCATCAACATGCATAAATTGGATGCCCAAATAGTGATGCAAATGCCCCAAATTAGACATCTCAAATGAGGCATGTAAATCAACCTTAAAATTAGCAATATGCCTCTCATGAAGACCAATGAGTAGCATGTCATCAACATAAATCACAATGATCAGAAGTACATCATTAGCAAGCTTAACATATAATGTGCTTTCAGTTGGATTGTTCTCAAAACCATGTGCAATCAGATAGGCATGTATCTTTTCATATCACGCATGTGGTGCTTGCTTTAAGCCATATAATGCCTTCTTTAAACTACACACGTAGTTCTCAAGCTCTTTCTGCACAAAGCCACGTGGCTGAAAAACATACACTTCTTCATGCAAGTCGCCATTTAGAAATGTTTTTTTGATATTCAACTGATGTACATTCCAACCATGATGAGCTGCAAAAGCATAGATGCTAAAAATAGTAGTCATTTGGCAAGTAGGTGCAAAGGTCTCATCAAAATCAATGCCTCTTTCTTGTGCATAACACTTTGCAATAAGCCTAGCCTTAAACATGTCAACTGTACCATCAGGCTTATGCTTCAGCTTGTATGCCCAATTAGTCCCAATGACCTTCTTGCTAGGAGGCAAGTCATATAAAGACCAAGTACAATTCTTCATTATAGCATCATATTCAGATTGCATAAGAACCATCCAATTTTTTGAGTTATGTGCTTCATCAAACGAAACAGGCTCATTCTCATCACAAAGACTAGATGCAGTCATAGCATAGCAATTTGATGCAAAAGAGGCATGTAGTGCACATGTTAAATCATTCAGAGATCTTTCATAGTCTATGAGCTTATACAACCCACGACATAAAATGCTAAAAGCAATAATCACATAGCCATTTGATAGATCATGAACTGTACACCTATCATTAACAAATTTCACAACCAAGCGGATCTTGGCTAAAGCTGAAACTGATATGAGATTCTTCTTGATCCCTGGCACAAATAAAGCATCTGACAAAGTGAAACAACTCCCACGATGGGATAAGAGGAGTTGTTGGCTCATGTGACAGCATTCCCTATAGGGGCAGGCTCGAGTGAAGTGAAGAAACTGCACTACAAGGTGATATGTTTGGTCGCCCCAGTATCAAAGTACCAAACATATGAGTCTACTACAGACATGCTTTGCTCGTGAGACGATGGGTCAAAACTGAAAACAATAGTAAATGCCCATTCCTCTTCTTGTAGAAGATTACCAGACTCTGTTTTTGGTGTAGAGACCTCTACAACAACAATTCCAGCCTCTTTCTACTTTGCCTCTTTACCAACTAGTTTTCTGATTTCTTTTCATCTTTGTCTTCCCTCTTCGATTGTGGAGAATTAGCAGATTTTTGCTTACAAGTTGGAGAGCTCCATTTTCCTTTGCCCTTCTGACTAGCCAGGAAAGCTTGATCTGCAACATGCAAAATGGAACTGTTCTACCCGGACTGATCTTCCTATAATAGAACAGAGACTAAGTCCTCAAATGAAAAGGCATTTGGATTTCCTTTCATCATCAAACATAGAGTAGAAGCAAAACTATGATATGAATCAGGAAGACCATTCAGAACAGTCTGCACAAGTGAGCTATCTCGTATAACTTCATTAGCAGAAATCAAATGTTCCTTCAAATCTTTGATCTTTGTTAGAAAACTATCCAAAGAATCACCTTCATTCATGTCCTCACTCTCCAACTGCTTTCGGAGGTAACCAACACGAGCCTCATTCCTAGCTTGGTACAATGTGGTAAGTGTATCCCAAGCATCCTTGGCTGTTCTGCAAGAGCGAATGTGAGGAACCATGGCACGTTTGACAAACAAAGCTATCAATGCATGTGCCTCAGCATCTCTGCCATCCGAACGAGTTTGCTCTATAGTAGGTGCAACAAAAACTGTAGCACGAGCACGAATATGCAGAATACCATCATCTTCGACACCTTCTGCATCAGCTTTAGTACCTGCAATTGTAATAGTTGCAGGTGTGATAGGACATTTTTCAACACCCTGCACAATGTTCCACAGTCCTTTTGCAACCAATATATGTCACATCATATAATCCCATAACGGGTAGTTGGTACCATCCAACTTATCCTCAACAACGAAAACATGAAAACACGTTGAGTATGCTCACCGAAACTCGTTTGATTCTGAGGCTACGATTAGAGGGGTGTTGATGACACCCTAGATGAAGCGACGACCTACTCTGATACCAATTGTTGGAGTTAGACGTCTGCAGAAGCACGCGAACAACACAAGGAAGAAGAAGAAGCTTGGAGCACAACACACAATACTGAATGTATTACTAGAGAATGTACAAAGATAAGTAGCCCATTAGGGCAATAGGCGTATATACAAGCCGGGGGAAGAAACCTCCTAAAGAGGGAAAAAGTGCCCCAGTGATCCTCATGTGTTAACACATATCACTACCTAAATATATCAACATCCTATGCTACCTAAATATATCAACATCCTATGCTAAGAAAAAGTGGGGAATTGTAACCTGCTTTGTTTTTCTCTAAAAAGTCTATGTCATCCCTGCAATGTCACATAACCTCCCTTTGTCATATGTCAGGTAGAACCTTGTTAGCCCACTTTTTAACAGTTACTTTGCCAGACACCTTTCAGTAAGCCATGTGCACCAACAACTGTATTGACCTTCTGTACAGATTTGAAGGAGTACTATTATGTGCGAGTGTATGATGGGACGAAGTCGAGTATTCATGGGAAGAGCACATGTTTGATTGAAGATCAAAAGAACGCGGAAGAACAGAGAAGTTTAGCGAGAGAGTTACGAGCTGATTCGCCATAAATAATATATACGCAGCCTCTCGCTTAGCTAGGATTTACTCATGCATGCATGGAGATTATGCCTTTTGATCTCTAATCATTGGAAAGATTTTCTAGTCTTCATGCTGCATGTCCATGTTAAAAGCTATAGAAACGCTTTGTGATGGATGAAGGAAGCGCCTTATTACCAGATTTCTCTCGAGCATGGACATGTTGGAAGGAATTCTTTGTGGATTCCTCTCAGAAAGCAGGCGTGCTACTATTTCTTTGTTAGAGATAAGAATTTGGAAGCCATCAGTGCCAGCGAAGAAAACGCACCGAAAAAGGGAAGGCAAGGATATTCATCCAAAGCTTCGCTTTCAAGGATAGAGAATTGCACTGTGATTAGAAAACAAAATGTATCTGATGCTTTTGAGGAAGAACATAGACGAAACATTGAAGTAGTATATACAAAAATTGAAGTAGAGCAGCTGTTTGGCGAGAGGTAGAGGAGCATGTAAAGCTATGGAAAAGCTTACTTAAATCACTTCATCATCAAGTGTAAAGTTTAATCTGGTGCTTCAACTCGTTCAAGGGAGAACAAGGGAACAGGTGATTGCGGCTGTGTTTGCATGAAAACAGGAGATAGAGGAAGGCAGTAGGGATAGGGAAGGAAAAAGGAAAAGGTGCATTGGTCTTCAGAGAATGGGGATTTTGTACATGGAAAGGCATGGTGTTTTGTGGAAAAAAGTAGGGGCGTTACTTTCGTGTGGTTTCAAGCAGCATTTTTTTTTTTTTTTTGGGGGGGGGGGGGGGGGGGGGAGGGGGGTTTTTAATTCTTCTTTTGGAAAAAAACCTCAGATTCTTATGGACCTGAAAGCAATTAGTAGATTACAGAGTTTTCATGCTCTACCATGAACGGGATGCTCGAGTCTTGTCGCATAAGAATTATCAAAGTTTTGATATAATCCTTTTGTTTTCTAGTCACTCTTATATGAAAGTTTTGATATAGCCCTTTTGTTTTCTAGTCACATGGATGTAGGAAAGCTGGTATGAGGCATCGGACCTTGACATGATCGATATCTTTTGGTCGTAGACTCTGTTGTACCCTGAAAAAATGGTTTGAAACTTCAAAGGTGAAGTTTTAGTATACGTTGGTCAAGAATATGAACTAAAGTCACTTCAAAACCCACAGGTAAGATAAGGACGACACAAAATAATATCGTTAGTAACTTCTCCTTAAAGAGCCTAAGTAGGACAATTATACTCTGTCTTGAGCTATAAGACATCAAAGTAGAGAACTTGTAGTTTGCCCTTTAACATTGCATCGATTTCTAAACTTGAAAATTAATTTACAAAGACTCTTTTATATAAGGTTTGATAGAATCACCTTTTAGACTGTCCAAAACCCCCATGTGAGTCGGTTGGTCACTCACCTCTTGAGGTAGAGCTTGTATGTTCAATCCTTGTGCGCTGAAACAATATTAACTTAGTAATTTCAATAGGTAAAAAACAATTCTTTTGAGTAAAGGAGTCACAATTCATTCGAATCTTCGTGACTCAACACTGGTGGTTGGTAGCACACAAAAGTTTAGAGATTTGACATTGTCTTAACTTCACTCAAAGAATCTAGTTCAATTCTTATTGAGGTAGATAAATGCTTGAGAACCTTGACTTAAATGGATTGTTGACGATTTTAAGCTTTGGCTCTGAAAGGAAAGTTATTCAATCAATTTTAAAGTCTCAGAAGATTGAATCCGTTACATAGAAAATTGGTTCTTCTTTCTTGCTTATCAAATCTTTGACCTTGATCTCAATCGAGTATTTGAGCGTTTGTGCAAAGGACACCTTTAACCCATAGGAATAAGTAGTTGAATTAAGCATCATAGATAGATGTTTTGCGTAGAACCTTAGACTCTGGAGTATAAGATTATCTTTCATTCTAATCAATCACTCTGTCGGAGAAATATGACCTAGCTTGAGATTGACATGATATTTTTACACGTGAATTCAAATGAAGATAATGTAACAACTCACAATCTTTTGAATTCAATGATGTTAGGATATATTTTGATGTTTCAAAATTGGCATTATGTCTTTCTTGCAAACCTTCATACATATGGACTCAATTTAAGGCTTCTAAGGAGAATGACTCTCTTCATCTATTGTAATCTTCTAGAGTTCTTTGATCATCTGTTTGCACATGAAATCAAATGAAGGCATGTAATGCAAATACACATACGTTATAGTTTCAATTACTTTTTCCGCATTAAACAAATCTCCTTTGACTTTGTGGTTAAATGCTAAACAAATTTCATCCTTGTAAACCTTATTATTTGCAATAACATGTACATATGGTCTTTTAAAAATCACGATACATTCAATTCTTTTGTTATAGGTTACTTAATTTATTAAATTTTGGTTAAAGAAAGCCCAAAGAATCCTCCTTCTAAGTATAGCAAATATAATAATTGGTTTGGCTATAGAGATACTTCTTATCCTGGTAAAGATACCGAAAGTAAAAACTTTTTAAACTCCCAAAATACTTGGAATTTAAAGGTTCCATTATTACTCCTAAATTTTCATGAAGTTAGGATTAGAATGAAGGTATTTGAAAGAATCCCTTCGTAATTC
Source organism: Ceratopteris richardii (assembly GCA_020310875.1). Lineage (NCBI taxonomy): Eukaryota > Viridiplantae > Streptophyta > Polypodiopsida > Polypodiales > Pteridaceae > Ceratopteris > Ceratopteris richardii. The sequence goes on along the minus strand of CM035432.1, from coordinate 52,822,514 downwards.
CATAAAACATATCCAAAAAATTTTACGGACCCAAATATGTTGCAAAATCATTCCCAAATATATATGGTTATACCTATCAGTGCTTCTACCCAAAAGCTCAAAACAATGAGAAAAAAATGGAGACCGCCATGATAACTGAATTTATGGAATCATGGACATCACCTCCTTATTTTAGAGAGGATAATAAATAATAGCAAAGAAAGAGTAAGATCCGCATTCCCTAATGGAGATACACAAAAGGCGATATAAAATATTCAAGAACCCAGAAACATGAGGTAGAGATGTATGCCTTGAAGGTAAGGATAAAGTATATTTTCAATTTAAGAAAGAATTTGTTACATGCAACATAGTAAAAATATTATATCCAAAGTAACCATTAAACTTGTTACATCCCATTACCTCTTTCATCCTAGATATCCCCTTTGTTTGCATTAATAATGAGTTTCTGAAGTTATAACTATGCCTCAAAGAATACGGAATATTTGATACCTCATCATTTCACATGAAGATCAAAGCATTTAAAGCCAAGAATATAAGCATAATCAAGCATTACATGGAGATGTGGATCCACCACTCATGTCCCTATTAGAAAAATATTTCTTTTCTGTGCCAAAATGAGGAAATCAATAAAAGAATACCCACCCAATAATAAAAACTGTATTCATCAAATATGAGGAAATAATAAATTAATATGCATGGGTGATTAAATAATGAATTCCAAAATCATATGAAATATTAAAGGGATAAGTTACTTATAATTTCTCTCGCATAAGGGATCCCACACAAGTATATAATTACACACGTTGAGCATCTTACATGCATAGAACATGCGGACCATAATCACATTCATATGCGCAAGTATACATGCATACTTGTCACAAACAGAGTTTCTACATATACATATAAAGGACGCATGAAAAAAACATTCGCATTCATGGTATCATGGAGATGCATACATACATACAACATGATGATCATGCATATTCACCCATGCAGACAACATGATGAGACACACAGAGATTGTGCGCCAACACACATTTAAATATGTAGACATACATAGTTACCGCACATACTCAACTTCAGAAATCACGCATTCACACATTCAAGCATTTGAACCATAGTAGTCCAAGTATTCAGGTACAGATTCATGGACTCAATGTTCTCACATATACACATTCAAGCACAAATACGCGAACACTCGCTCTTCACATGCAAACATTCGGCTGCAACATACATGCACATAACGCATATGCATATATTTGATTGGTCTTCGACAGCGGAGAGAGAGAGAGAGAGAGAGAGAGAGAGAGAGAGAGAGAGAGAGAGAGAGAGAGAGAGAGAGGCGGAATGGCAGAATGTGTGCATGCGGGACAGAGGGTTGCGGAGAGAGAGAGAGAGAGAGAGAGAGAGAGAGAGAGAGAGAGAGAGAGAGAGAGAGAGACGGCGGGGGCTGCGTTGGTGGGCTGCGGAGAGCAGGTGGATGGAGAGAGAGAGAGAGAGAGAGAGAGAGAGAGAGAGAGAGAGAGAGAGAGAGAGATGGGGGGCGGGGGGGGGGGGGGGGGATGGGATGGCGGGATGGGGGTTGTGGGTGAGGGATGGCGGTGTGCGGAGATGGGGTTGTGGGATGGTGGGATGGGGGTTGGAGAGGGAAGATGGTGGGATGGGGGTGTGGGATGGAGGATGGGGTGTGGTTGTGGGATGGGGGTTGTGGGATGGGGGTGAGGGATGGCGGACGGGGTTGTGGGTGTGGGATAGCAGGATGGGAAGGGGGGGTTGCGGGATGGGAGGATGGGGTCGAGAGGGGAGATGGTGGGATGGCGCTTGAGAGGGGGATAGTGTGATGGGGGTTGAGGAATGGGGGTGTGGGATGGTAGAATGGTGGGATGGGGGTTGAGAGGGGGATGGTGGGTTGGGGGTTGAGAGGGGAGATGGTGGGATGGTGGTGAGAGAGGAGGAATGGCTGAGCAGGGGGATGAGGGATGGTAGGGGTAGTGGGAAGAGAGATGGAGGGAGCACACATTAAGGCAAAGGGTGCCAGAGTGGGCCCAAATTTTGCTTGATGAATGCTAAAGCAAGACCTAGTGGGGAAGATGCATAGCTTCTCTCTTTTGAAATAGGCGAAAAGGATGACCCTTAATCAAAGAGCCACCCTTTGTCAAACCCTCGTACCCTATGGTATGGCAGAAAGGAGTCAGTGGAATATTCTACTCTACAAGGTGGTTAGCATCACAGCCATGCGTGATTACATTGTTCTAAGTAGACATAGCAAAGAAGTCAACAGAGATACTCCATGATGTATATGTATTATGGCACATGATTTTACAAGATCATTGGCTCTATGATCATCCCAAATGATCATGAGATGCATGCGCAATAGTGTATCCTCCTCAACCTCTACAAATGATCAGAAAATGAGCTCCTAGAAGAGGCATTACAATCCTCGAGATTTACAAGCTCTTATATAAGTGTGTTTCTTCCAATTTGAATTTGAAATTCAATTGAGGCTCCACCTAAAAGTGTTCCTCTAAATTAGAGGTGGTTCCACCAAATGAGATTCGTAGCTTTTATCTCTCATAACATCACGAGATGTATGGAGTCATAAGATTCTCTCAAGAACATACACTTTTACAAGTGGTAAATATCCAAGTATTATAAGCAATGGTTGATGTGACTCATCACATGCCTTCGCTCATCTAATCCTTCAACTAACACAAATGTGAAGGCTTGGATTTGCACCAACAGCTCCTCGTCAAGCCAAACATCTTGGCTTGTACTTCTTCATGAATCTTCCTGAATCTCCTTCAACCCAATCATAGCTTTGAGCCTGCAAAGTTTAGTACCATCAAGTGCTTTGGTCAATAAATCTGAACATTGCATATTTGTGGACACATATGCCAATTGAATCGCCTTGCTCAATCCCACCTCTCCCTCCATAGTTAGCTTGAGAAGTAGTACATTCATCCTCTACTTTCTTGCTTTTCCCTTTATCTTTAGTCTTTCCTTTATCTGTGTATAGGGCAGAAGCGTTGCTACCTCTTGATGGTTCTCCATTTTTGTTGAGCTTGGCTTCATGGGTAAAGAGTTGTCTTATGAGTGTGGTAAGGTCTAGAATCTACATGTCCATGTAAAGGTCCATATCACTTGTGAAGGCTTCCCACTTATCATCTTCCTTGATGCCATTGATTATTTATCTCACTATTTTCTCCTCTTCAATCTCCTCTCACTACAACATATGAGGGGCATACCGACGCTCCATATACCAATGGTCACACTCGACGTCGGTATGGGCATTGGAAAATGTCACTTAGAGATACCGACGGTCAAGGGATCGTTAGTATGACCGTTTTAAATGGACCGTCGGTGTGGCCCACATCCATCGATTTATGCCTTGGTATATACATCGGTATGAGCATCGGTATCAGCGTCAGTATAAGCGTCGGTAATTTACTGGAAGTTATCGACGCGTATACCGACGCTCTTACCGGCGCATATACCGAGGCCGACTTTTAAGCATACCAGGAATCCGAGAGAAAAACTTCACATTTTTGCGTGTGTCTGAGTACTGTTTGTCTTCTGTCAAACTTGCATGCGCGAAGCGAATTGCAACCTGCATTGTCTTGTGCACACACACACATACACAGATCTCTCTCTCTCTACACACACACACATACACTCTCTCTCAGCTTAGATCTCACATCTTGGTAAGTGTTGCGCGTACTGTTAGCATTTGTGTTTCTCTGTGCTTTAGCTTTTATAATTTCTCTTTTCTTTGATTTTTCAGAAGTTCTTTGGCATCGATTGTTTGGAATTGGATGATAGGCGACATACATTATGCTTTGACGACAATGATCCAAAAGAGGGACATACTTGTAAGTGATTGTTTTATTCTCTATTGATAGAGAGAGAAGGAGAGAGAGAAAGAGAGAGAGAAATGAGAAAGAGAAAGAAGAGAGAGAGAGAGAGAGAGAGAGAGAGAGAGAAAGAATAATGAAAGAAAGGAAGATAGAGATAGGCAAATAGAGCATACATACACACACACATTTACACATGCATACCTACACACATTTACACACACATTTACACATTTACACATGCATACCTACACACATACATGTACACACATGCATGCTTACATACACACACCTATACACACATGCATGCATACACACATATACACATATACACACATGCATAAATACACACACATGCATACACACATACATACACACACATATACACATATGTATACACACATACATACACACATATACACACATGCATGCATACAGACAAACACATACACATACACACACATGCATGTGTACATACACACATGCATATATACACACATATACACACATGTAGACATATATACACACATATACACATATATACACATATACACACATGTACACACATGCATACATACACACACACATGTGCACATGTATACATACACACACATATATACACACATGCATACAAACACACATATACACACATGCATACATACACACATGCATGTATACATACACACACACATGTACACACATGCATACATACACACACACATGTACACATGTATACATACACACACATATATACACACATGTATACATACACATATATACACACATGCATGTATACATACACACACATGTACACACATGCATACATACACACACATATGTACATACATAGTGATCATATACTCACACATGCATACATAGACGCACATACACATATAAACACATGCATACATTCACACATGCACATACATACACACATGCATATATACACACACATAAGCTAGTGTTTTAATTAAATATATATAATTAAATATATAAATTTTTTATTTTGAAGTTTTTTTTACATCAAATATATAAAAATAGGATTAGGGTTTTTAGGTTATTTACACATACATACACATACACATCTAATACATATATACATGTATATACACATGTATACAGAAATATACATATTTTAGATCTAGATATTTAAGATTAGGGTTTTAGGGTTTAGGCATACATATAACTCAATTATATTTATATTCAGAATGAATATAGAGAAAAATAAGAAAAAAATCTGAATATATAAATAAATATATATAAAAAATATGATTAGGGTTTTAAGATTAGGAATTTAGATTTTTATAGGTATTTAAGTATTTAGGTTTTAGGGTTTAACACCTACATAACATACATAGATGTAGGGTTTAGGGTTTAGCATCTACATAACATATATACACACATACACATATACATATAATACATACATACATGTAGATACACATGCATACAAAAATATAGATATTTTAGGTCTAAATCTTTAAGATTAGGTTTTTAGGGTTTTAACACCTACATAACATATATACACACATACACATACACAAAATATACATATATACATGTACATACACATGCATACAAAAATATACATATTTTAGGTCTAGATTTTTAAGATTAGGGTTTTACTGAACAGGATAAAGATCGGAAGAATTATATCACACAAACGATTTATCAGGAGTTCCGACCAGCTGATGGACAATCTCTTTTCAGTTCAGAGTGGATTCTGCACACCGCACGTGAGGTTATGTCCTATCAACCATCTGAGGCTCGTGATGCTTTCAGAGCAGGCTTACCAAAGCCTGTATGGTTAGATGCTGAGGAGTGGGACGTGATTCGTGACGAGCAGCAGACTCCTGACCGATATCGCCAGCAGTGAGATGCCATAGCCACACGTTTAGATACGGTTGGATCGTCACATTTGGGCACCGACGGATATGACACGATGCGTCATGAGTTTGTAAGTACCATTTCATTTATTGAATTTATTTGTGTTAAATTTCTCATGTATGTTCCTCTAATCTTTTGTATATTTGTTTCAGGAGCTGGCAATGGGTCGTCCTCCAACACGAACAGAGGAGTCTTACGGATATCATCATGGGTTGATTGCACTATTGGAGGACTTGGAAGGACGCGGTGCGGTCGTTTCATGGGAGCATTTGCAATGAGGTAATTAATTTATAAACTTGGTTTTTACTTGTTGTTTGTAATTTTCATGTGAATTTATCTCATTCCATTAATGTTCTTTGTTGCACGACTGTTGATATGGAACCTTCTTTGCATGTGTATGGCAGTGGAACACCAAAATTTTGTATTTGATTTTCATATGGCAATGCATTGCTTTGCCACATTTTGTAAAAGCGTCATATATGACAGTGGTTTGCCACACTCTTGTACATGCTTCATTATTGAAATATATAACTTCTTTTGTACATGGTTCATCGTTCATTCTAATTATCTCTTTTGTGTCCAATAATACTCTATTTTATGAAATCATATTTCGGTTAACATTAGAGTACACATCACATGTACTCGGTTTTTTTTGGGCAGAGTGTATTTTCTTTTGTTAAGCAACATCATGGTAATGTTGTTGTAGCAAAAGATAACACACTCTGCCCAAAAACAATTTTGCTGGTATGGTCATCGATATACGCGATGGTACTCCCTGTAATGTCATCGGAATAAGCGTCGGTACTCCCAGCCGGCGACGGTATGCACGACGGTACACGGAGCAGAGGCCTCGATATGGGCGCCGGTATTACCGACGCATATACCGACGCTTTGGTACCGACACACATACCGACCTTTACACCGGTGTCACGGCAAATAAAGCCACGTTCATTTTCCTCGGTAAAAACCTCGGTATACCATCGATCTATTGTAGTGTCTCCTATGCTTGCCAATTGCTCAGCCACATCTTTGACTTTGCTCACAAACTCTGAAACATTCTGCTTGGGTTGCTTCCTTTGAGTGGTAAACTCAATGCGCACTTGATTTTTCCTAGCTTTTGTGTTGGAAGAAAAGTATGAAAAGAATGTATCCCAAGTCTCTTGGGAAGTTTTACAATTCCTAATTGTGGAAGAAGGAAGTGAGAGATAGAGTTAAGTTGATATGACCTTGCTAAAGCATGGCACACCATGAGTTGAGTCTTTCAAGTTCTTCTCTTATAGGTTGTCCTCTGTTTCTGAAAATGGGCACTCCTCATCTCCTGATATGTATCCATAGAGACTCCTTCTTTGTAAATATGTCTTCATCCTCAAGGACCATGCTGGATAGTTATTGCTATCCAATTTATCAATAAAAGAAGGGAAACCATTTCCCGTTTTACTTCAACTTGCTCTGATACCACTATTGGAAAAGATGGATGGATACCTCAAGGAAGTGAGGTGGTACTGCCAAAACCTGCTTTGTACCTGCCCTATTTCACTTCAAGGTTATTTAGTAGGTCCTCTTTGCTTGAAAATGGCACAAAATAAGCACCTATGCACTTTGGAGGTCACGCTTCAAACAATCAGATCAAAACAGATAACTTTGCAACTAGCTAGTCACTCAAAACTTGCTATTTTGGTCTTGATACCTACTCGGTATTTTGCTCAGTGCTCATAGTACAATAGCGATTAAGAAAATTCCTTTTGGAGGAATCAAATTAGCTTAGAGAGCTAATGATTCCAAGTGAAATCAATTAAAATAATGAACCATACACTTAACAATCACTTTAGCAATTGGATGCTTCCCCTGATTTTTTAGGAACTATGTAGAGAATGACTAGAGAGCACTTCGATGAGGATTTCTCCAACTTGGCTGAAGCAAATGCCTTGACAATTTGACAGCGTATGAGAAATGGTGAAAAAATCACTGAGATATGGTCATCCCAATTACACTCTTTTGAGTAGACATAGCAAAGAAGTCAACAAAGATACTCCACGATGTATATGTATTATTGCACATGATTTTACAAGATCATTGGCTCTATGATGATGCCAAATGATAGTGAGATGAGTGAGTAATAGTGTATGATCCTCAACCTCTACAAATGATAAAAAAAGGAGCTCCTAGAAGAGGCATTACAACCCACGAGATTTACAAGCTCTTATATAAGTGTATTTCTTCCAATTTGAATTTGAAATTCAAATGAGGCTCCACCTACAAGTGTTCCTCTAAATTAGGAGTGGTTCTACCAAATGCGATTCGTAGCTTTTATCTCTCATAACATCACGAGATGTAGGGAGTCACAAGATTCTCTCAAGATCAAGCACTTTTACAAGTGGTAAATGTTCAAATATTACAATCAATGGTTCATGTGACTCATCACATGCCTTCTCATCTAATCCTTCAATCAAGCCAAATGTGACGGCTTGGAATTGCACCAAAACAAGTAATGTTTGCTTGCATGTCTGTGTGTGTGAGAGAGACTTTTTATGTGTGTGTGTGTGTGTGTGCGTGTGCATGTCTCCTAGTAGCATGAAGGTATTCATACCATTGAATCGTCTCTCAGATTTACATTTTGCGGGTCAAGACACATTGCTTGACATTGGTCGATACATGTGTTATGCAAATAGGTCTACATTGAACACTTTGGCAGCACTGCTAGGGATGCATCTTGTTGGTCATCATGCTTGGAAGATACCACCTCATGAGGTAAGATTTCTCAAAGATTACTTTCTTGTTTGGGGATGATATCACTTAAAAGTGCGAGTGGAACAAATCTTATACTGATGGAACATGACTCATATCACAAGATACAAAAACCATTTTTCAAAGTTTAATTTAAGATTCAAAATTCCTAAATCTCACATCCGCATGCATGATCTTTAACTACCCTAGAATAGCTCTTAGAGAGTGTAATCAAGTTACTATTGTTCTCATCTTAGGTGAGCACGTACAAGATCGGAAGGATTGCAACATAGTCCATGGTTATTATCGAAGAAGATCAAGTTGCACAGCTGATGTGCAATACAAACTTACTATGTCTCTTGCGACTTCTAAGATTCATGACCTCTATAGCTAAGCTCTACATAACATGGTCATCCACATCACTTCAAGGTCAATCAACTATCCTCAAGGTCAACCAACTATCCTCAAGTGAAATTCTTTTCATCTTTATAATAAAATACCTCATCAATAGTCATCCCTTGGGTACTCTAATCGAGAACCTCTTTCCGTTGAGCACCATTACTTTTCTTTTGCATTGTACAACATGCATGCATAGGGTTAGCCTACAAAGGCCATACATAGGCACTTTTACTTTCATTTGCACCCATGCACTGCACTAAGTAGTAAACCCGTACTATTATCAACAAAAACTCAAGACCTATCACTTGCAATGCCTATAACTTCTCTTTTCAGGAATTTGACAACCCCTATGTGATTCAATGCCCAAACTTCCTAGTGGCTGGGAGATATGCCTATTGCTTGCCGAGCACTACGAATTTTAGGAGGGGGGGAGTGTTGGACATGGAGACTCACCGCGTTAGTTTTTGAAAGGCAAAGAGGGTGAAGATGGTTGCAATTGTGAGGACCTAAATCAAGAAGCATGGTGGATACACTCAAGCAATGCGATACGCTAATGGAAGCACCAAAAAGTCCAAAATTATCCCTCATATTATCGGATACAAAGTATCTCTCCCACTCTTTGACTCATACCTGCATAATGGCAGCGCCATAGTTCAGCAACCCGTCAATTTCCAAGCAATAATACTTTCACAAATTAAGCATATGCATTCATTTTAAACCCACATATATGTGGACATATACACAAACTCCTTTCATGTACAACATTTCACATACCTCCCAGCCAAGTTATTCCCGATGAAAACATCATTGTCGATATGTTCCTTTTTGAAAAGCTCACCATGAATTTCAAGACCCTTTTCAAAGTCCTTTTGACTCAGAATATTCTTTCTGTTAGGAAACATAAGTAGATGCATTCACAGAGATATTGTGATCATGGCGGATTATCAAACTACTCCGGACCATCAAAGAAACTCGAACGAAAAGGTTATCCTACCTGCTTAAGTAAAACTCCACAGATGTGTGAATAATATGCGGGAGAAATATGCCACACACTATGCATTTCTAAGAAATGGACAAAAACATTAAATTTTAACATGTATGGGGAAACGATAACAATGTAATGCATATCCAGACCTTTTAAAGAAATCCTTCAAGAAACATGCCGATACATTGGATTTGAGGACGTTGATGCAGCTAGGAGAGTGAACTATGAAGAATGGTGCTTGCTATGAAGCAAATTCATTGCTTGGGAGGGCTCGAGGACTCGCCTCCTTATTGGGCATGAATCCCCTCACTTTGAGGGTCTTAGATGGCACAACGACAACAATCTTGATAAAATCCCAAGATTCAAGAAGAATATGGACTTTCATGGCATTATTAATAGGAAATGGTGTCTTGATTGGTTGCATTCTAGGTGGGGTCCCAAGTTCCAATCCCCTTGGCATCCTTTCATCAAGGTTAAAACATCAGTTCTTATGTGGAAAATTTTCTACTGAGGAATTGGAACCAATGTAAAAGCTAACAAAATTTGTAGAGCCCCTCTGTGGTGTAAAAGATTGCCTAGGTTTGGTCTCTGACTGATGTGTTCAAGTAACCAACTTTGTTCGACCCCCATATACTCAAGAAGAATGTTAGTTTTGCAATACTTCACCCTTCTGTGTTTGGTTAATGAGTAATGAAAGGAAATAGAAAGTGTAAAGAGATAGCATACAAGTAAAGATTAGAGAGAGGAAAGAGAATAATAGACAAAGATAGCATGAGGGTTATCTATCACAAAAGAGAGAGAGAAGGAGCGATAGATAGATAGATAGATAGATAGATAGATAGATAGATAGATAGATAGATAGATAGATAGATAGATAGGTAGGTAGACAAAATGATAGATAGAGATACATAAAGCGAAAGAGAAGACAAAGAGAGAAGCAAATTTAGATCAGAATTTTGGTGCTATTTCAAAAATGTTTTGGTGAACTCACATCATCATGGCCATGGCAATGGGTTGTACAGTATAAGCAAGTGCATACTGAAGGTGGTCTATGTACCAGGTTACATGCTTTTCCAATCTCCAAAACATGTTCTGTTGTTTTTTTTTGAGAGAATAAGAAGTAAATTAATAATGGCAAGTAGCAATGTACAAAGGGCAAAACTACCCCCACCAATTAGAACTAATGGCCTTTGCAGTGTCACAGCAAAGAACAGCAGGTTGTAGCTCGAATAAATCCATATGGAGGATAACATACAACATAAGGCGAAGGCACTAAAAGGGTAACTAATAGCATACATCAACCATTTCAATACTAGAGGCAGAGTACAACTTCAACAAAGAAGCCCTCCATTGGCTGGGTTTAGTATTATTCAGATGACTCGATAGAGAGAATTCATCATCAAGAGCATCCTCAGCGTCAGCAAGAGCTTTAGTGCCAATTCCATTCAGAACTATGTGCGCTCAGTAAACTATAGCACCATTGGGCTTCTTGTTATTGAAAACAGCCACATTTCTGCTTTTTGAAATACTCCATAATATATTAGCTCTCCACAGGTTCCATAAAACAACATCAAATTTGTTGTAGATCCCGAGTAGTAGCTCTTTGTAGCCAATGTGGATGTTGTGCATTTGGCAAAATGGCAAGAGGAACCTCTAGAAAGATTAGGCATGCCTGTAATTGACAAACAGGTGGGGGAGATCTTCCACACTACCACAAAAAATACATAAATCATTATTAATGTTAAACGTCTTGGCCTTAGCTCCACACCAAACTGCATTGTGCAGTATAAGCCAGAAAAGGTAAGAGTGCTTAATGTTCTCTGGAAGGTGCCAGATAAACAAAAATCTATCAGTCCATTCATTAGCAATCTAGTTCACTTTCCACATTTTGTTAAGCTTGGGTAGGATCAGATTGATCCTCCCCCTTGTGCTTTTGAACCTTCTTTAACATGTCTTGAGCAACATCACCTAGCTTGATTGGTTTCCTCTAGACATTGATCTCAACTCTCCTAGCCAGCATGCTTCAATGATTCAGGAGAACCTGCAGACAACCAGAAGAGCAGAGAGTATTTGAAATGTGAGCTTCAGACATGATCTCACCATTTAAAGTGAGATCCTTCTAGGTGTTGAACCCCATTTTGAGACATTTATGCTCTCTAATCCTAAGAGTGCCATTATTCCATAGAGAAAGCCATCTTGTCTAGATATTCTCCTATAGGTAAAAGTCAAAACGATAAAAAAATTTATTGTTGGGATAGCACGACATTTTAACCTCCATCCAAGCTTGTCACATTCTGTAGCAAAGTGTAGATCCCACCAGGGAGAAAGTGTGGGGAGAAACCAGAATGTCCCACAAAGTGTTTTTTCCAAACTTTGTAATCTGCAAGAGCAAAATTGTGAACGTTCCTTTTTATAAGAATGGCCCAAAAATCATCAGAATTAAGAGACCGAAAAATCCATTTGGTAGCAACTTTAGCAGACATCTTAAGAGGAGAAAATATGCCAAGACCCCCTTCTTTTTTAGGCAAACAACAAAATTTCCAAGCAACTTTAGGAATCTTGTTGTGAATTAAGCTTCCTCCCCACAAGAACCTCCTGGAAACACAAATAACCTGGTTAAAATGTTTTTTATTAGGAACTCCACAGGACAAAACATAAACCAGGGTTGGGAGAATATAATGGTTAAGAACAAAAACTCTGTGAGAAAGAGAAGATTGACAACTATACCACAAGAACAACTTTTTCCTCAATTTATCCAGAACCCATTCCCATCTTTGATGACTACTGACTTGAAAACCCATAGGAATTCCAAGGAGTCTAAACACTTCCCTATCTTTAATGATTTCACAACCAATGTTCTCAATGCAAGCAGGCACATGATTAGAGGAAGGCTTAAAAGCCATTTTTTTATGATTAATGTTTGAGATATCAAATTTGGGGCATTTCCATGATTATTTGGGCATTCAATCTATGCAAGTTGATAGTGGAGTAGCTTTCTGTCAAACAAAATATATTGACACATTATTGTAGTGTTTTGGCCTTGAAGACTGCATGCCTATTGCCACTCTTATGGAAATAGGCTTATGGTTGAGTCTTCATGATACAGGAGCTTCATTTGATGTTGTGCTCTATTAGTAGGCTCTTGGATGGTTGATTTAATTATGCATTAGTCGGCCAAATATTTATTTTGTTGTCTCATAGATGATCAGGTTTATGCATTGCCCAGGTTTCAAGTATTGGCAAGCGGTTAAGCATATCTTTCTCTACTTGAGTAGTACCTGGTCACTTGGATTGTTTTATCCCAAGGGGGGATCACTACTGCTAGATTGACATTTTTTTTTTTGACTTTGATTGGGTTGGTTTCTATGACTCTCATGTTTCCACTAGTGGTTTTTGCTTCATGCTTCATAGCTCATGTATATCTTGGTTGAGCAAGAAGTAGCCTACTCTGGCCACTTCTAGTTGTGAGGTTGAGTAGAGGGCAACTTTCACAATGATTGTTGAGTGTGTGTGGCTCAGATACCTTATGCTTCATTTGCATGTTGGTCAGTCTTCTACCACAAACATCTTCAATGACAATCAAAGTGCATTGGTAGTTGTGAGGAAGCCTGTGTTCCATGCTCACACTGAGCACATTGAGGTGCACTATCATTATATCAGGGAGAGGTTCTATGCTAGAGAGATCAGTTTGGCATATGTGCCTACATAAGAGAACATTGCATATCTTTTCACAAAGGTTCTGCCTAGGGAGAAGTTTGAAGCTTTTTGCAAAGCCTAGGGCTTACTTCCTTTTGTGGATTGATTCCACATAGCTTGGCACTTCCTTATACATGAGTGCCAACTTGTCCTTCACCGCATCACTCCTGGGGGGATTTGATGATACATTAGGGTAGTCATATGTATGAACACACTAGGACTGTCCAAACACTTTTTTCCCTCTTTAGAAGGTTTTTTCCCTGGGTTGTATATATGCATGTAACCCTAACAGGAAACTTATCTTTGTCCATTCTCTTGGTAATACATTCAGTAGTGTGTGTTGTCCTCGAAGATTCTTCTTCTTCCTTGTGTTGTTCACATGCTTCAGTAGACCTCAAACTCCAACAAAAATATATGGGGTCTCCCCTATGTATAAATGATGCCTTTGTGGCATGGAAGACTTGGGAGGCCTTTTCTATTCGTGCCCCAAATCAATATTAGTCTGTCAATCCCTTGACAGAATCATGCTATTATAGGGACAAATCAACTCGAAGCAAGCTTGTTGGGTGAAGCAATCGGATGTTCCTTAGCATTGTGGAATTCTATAAGAGGGGAAACTTTATGGAAAATATGGAAACAGAGGTGTGCAAGCAACTTTGGAATCCCTCCTAAATAATAATTGATCGAAAAATCTCTTTTCCTTTTAGGCAAAAGAATTTCCAATCGTAAGAAACCCACACCCCTTGCACATTGTTAAAAGCGCTTTCTGTTAAGCCACTTTTAATCTCATTTCTAGGTTCTTGGCGATGGATAGGGGTCTGACAGTGCAGAGGCGCTTTGTTTAATTTTCCCAATTCAATCATGATCCGAAGATTATCACGACGCAGTACGCCATTATGCGAATTAACAACTACGAATTCGCATAGTCTTATTAATGTTATTGTAGCATTACTGTGTTAATGTTTAAGTACTGTAACTCAATGGACAGAATACAATACTCAAGATTTTCTACAACTCTGCAACACAGCACTCCAACGCGATCGCATAGACAAATAGTCTCGTGATCCCCCTTCTGCTGAACGTCGTGCTTGCCTTTCATTAATCAATAGAAAGTTACAACTCTTCGTCACACCTTTCCGGTGCGTGCGAATATATGAAAAATAAAATTACAATCCAATCCGGTGGCCTAACACTGGCACGCATGGTTGACTCGAACCCAAAAAGGAAAATACAGTCAAGGCTCATCAATAATGCCTTGTATATACAGGGTTCTGGCTAGTTTAAAAGTTCTTGTGATCTTTTTACTTTAAGGAATCTAGCATAGTCTTCAAAGTATCCGGCTCGACCAATTGTGCATCAGTTCGAACCAAACTAGCAGCAATTACTTGATTCATTAACAATTCGGTCTGCGTCTGCAAAAATGATTCCTGCAGATAAAATTTGTTGGCTAGCACAGCATCTTTTCTTAGCTTTATTTCGACGATCTCTACATCAATTCGTGCAAGCCGATCAGCCTGAACTCCTAATTGCTTCTCTCTTCATTCCAATTCCTGAGCTTGATACTGGATGGTTTTATAATAGGCATCTCTTTCTTTCATAATACCTTCCATCTCCTTCTTTATCTGAATTGTCCGGCCCGTCTGTACTTCCAACTCACGGCTCTTTTGAAAAAGTTCAACAGAGATTGTCTTGAGTTCTTCAGTGTTTTGCATGGCCAAGTCAACCATTTCTTGTCCTTTCTGTGTCAGCAACTCAAGGTCTGCACGTGTTTCTTCTAGCAAATTGTTGAGTGCCACACGAGCATCTTTTTTGTCTTGCACCATCTGTTCTAAGTGACCGATTTCTTCATCGCGAGCTGCTAGGAGAATTGTCTTCTCCTTCAACTCAACGAGTGCATTGCCACGTTGGGCAATCAGATTATCTTGCTCTGCTAACCTTTCTTGGAGTTGCAGAAGCTGAATGTGCAGGGCATGGTTCTCTTCTTTCACCGCATTGGCTTCCTCCTAGAGCGGGCCAATATCCGCTTTGAGCAAATCCAATTTACCTTGCAATTCCTACTGAATGTGCTGAGTGGCTAACTTCATTTGGAGGGGCAATTGCTGAGAAAATTGTATAAGCACACGACCCATAGACTCCAATTTGGTGAACATGACTACTGGGGGCGGAAGAGAAGGAGGAGGTTGTGAGGATGAGGTAGAGAGCAGATGAGGGGAGGGTGGTGGAGAGTAGTCGGGAGAAGATAATTGAGGCGTTAATGCCATGCAAATAGCATTTGAGGGTTCACCGGAAAGAACAACAACATGCTCCATACTAGCAGTGGGCGGAGGAAGAGGAACTAGAGTGGTGGACACCAAAACAATTCCGGTCTCCTCCTGATTTATCTCCTCAGCAGCTTCAGTAACATCCTCAGTAGTAACAGTTACCTCCTTGATTGCTTCTGCTTGGACCTCAGTGGTTGGGAAGGAAGGAGATTGGTATTCCATTCCTTGAGTAGCTTCGGTAAGGACTGCATCTGCTTTGGCTACAGTGATTGGTAATGAGGGGGATTGACAATCCATTCCTCTAGTAGCGGCTTTGATCTCGTTTACAGCATCCTCATCCGGTTGATGAGATTCTTCTTGTGAAGAGACTTCTTCGACATCTTCCATGCGTGCACCTTGATCTGGCTGCTGGATAGGAGAAGATGGGATGGAGGATTCAACCTGGAGAGAGGTGGCAGTGTCATGGAAGACGTGAGCTTTGTGTCCTGCAGTGGCGCCCCACACCTGGCTTTCGGAGGGGCTAAACGCGTCTGCGTTTGCAGTGAACAAATTGAAGCAAATTGGCATTGTCATCATCTTCGTCTTTGACCATTTGCGTAGATTCTTCATGTAACAGAAAAGGAGCGGTTGGAGGGGATTGCGTGGCTTGTATCACCGGAAAGAGGAAGGTTAGGATATGAGGTTAGCAAATTGTGTGCGAGGGATATCATGCTTGGCGATTTGCTTGGTAACCACTATGCATTCACAGTGAACACGCCTAAAGAAAAATGCCATGAAATTCACAGATTCGAGGGAAGCAGTATCTATCATGGAATAAAAGGGTCGAGAGATACCGTAAGTGCATTTTTGCAAATTTAACACAGCGACAAGGAATTGCAGAGCAGTATGCTCTGGTTCGGGTCGGCAAAGGATGGCCAACTCATTAGATGAGTTCTGGGGAAACAGTTGCTTCATGGTGGCAAGAGGAAGGAGTGGACCATTCTCCAATCCTGCCTGAGGGAGTCGAAATCCCTCAGCAAATGTGGCTAAAGTGATTACAACATGAGGGTTTAAACATGTAACCGGCCAACACTGCTCTCTAGCCGGTGTGGTGACCATGGCGGAAATAATCTGCGCATGGAACGGATGACACTCCACTGAATGCCAAGGCAATTCAGTGAAGGTGAGCAATCTGAGAGTGCGCAAGTACTCACTCACATCTCGAGTGAGTCCCGCACGGAAGGTTTCTATATTGGCCAGAGCTTCCATGGCGTGCACAAGGATATAGGAAAACACAGAGTACACAGAGCTCGCAAACACACAAACACAATAACGATTATCAATGGAAAGAACAAGATTAAGTAAGAGCACGGGAAACATTAGGCGGCAAGAACCCTAATCATAATGCAGTATTGGAGAGATATCCTTCATAAGTGCAGCATGCATGCATGAACAGAAGCAATGACACAGAGGTGGCTATTAATCATGATTAGATCAGCAAAACGGAAGGATTACGGTTAGATAGTCAACCGAAACACGGGAAGTAGAAAAAGAAAGACATTAACAAGCAAAGGAAAAGAAAAGAAAATGATCTAGCACACCTCAAGAGTTACTAGACGTCGTGTGATAAGGGTGGAGCTTGGAGCCATTAATCACTTTTGGAAGGAAAACACCTGTTAAAGTTGCCAGCCGAAAAGTTGCAGGTCCCACTTGTTGAACAATCCGGTATGGACCAAACCACCATAACTTAAGTTTTGCGACAAAGCGATTGGCTTGAGCATTACGAGTTGGCCAATCGGGAAGATGCGGGTTTTTAGAAAGCGATCATGAGTACGGGCTTGACGTAGCTGAACTTCTTGAAGAATCATGAAGCTTTCCCCGCGTTGTTCATCCAATGATCTGAGAACATCTAACCGGAATGGAAAAGATTCTTCCGGTAGCAATTTCTGGGATAAGGCAACTCGTAGACTCGGTACCACTACTTCCATTGGCGCAATAGCTTCCAATCCATAAGCAAGTTTAAATGGAGTCGTTCTAGTAGCCACTTTGTACGTGGTCCGGTAAGCCCATAATATGGCAGGTAAGAGTTGGTCCCATCGTTCCGGACATTCCAAGATCAATTTATGGAGCATATTTAGCAGAGTCTTATTGGTACTCTCAGCCAGACCATTGGCACGTGGATAGTAAGGTGAGCTGAATTTGTGTACAATCTGGAAGACGGAGTCAGCACTTGCATTAAGTTGTTTGCAAAATAGGTACCCTGAACCGTCACTATTTCCAGAGGTTATCCATATCGAGGGAAGACATCCTTCATCAAACATTTGGCCACCGAAAGAGCTGTGGCTCAATGTAAAGCCCAAGCTTCTGCCCACCTAGTGGCATAATCTTTACATGTCAAAATATATCGGTTGTTGGTGAGGGTAGTTGGGGGTGTAATTGGGCCAATGAAATCTAAGCCCCACTTCTGAAAGGGCTCCAAAGGTAGAACCAATTGAAGGGGAAAGAAATGTCGCTGCAAGGGCTGTCCAGACCGTTGACAGACATCACACTGCTGCACAAATTGGACAATATCTTTGTACATGGTAGGCCACCATAGCCCACTTTGCAAGATTTTGCGATGAGTAAGATCAATTGCAAAGTGTCCTCCAGTGGGTGCTGAGTGAGCCATGGCAATAACTGATGCCGATTCATGTGGAGGAATACATCTGAGTAAGACACCAGTATGATCTATGTAATACAGTTGACCCACAATCAACCGGAATCCTCGACTGTAGACTGCAGTTTTACGATGCAGAGTAGCGGGAGTATTAGGAGGGAGACAACCATGAGTAAGAAAAGTCATTAACGTATCATAGTATGTAGGGGCAACAGGAAGTTCTACAGATTCTTCAAGAGTTGTCTCGGCGACACAAATAGCCGATGTAGTGTCATCAACACCTACCGGATACTCACCCGAATCCAGTCGAGATAAAAAGTCCGCCAAGACATGTGCAGTGCCGGGTCGATGAATAACTTCATAATCAAACTCCTGTAGTAGTAAAACCCATCTTGCCAGTCTACCGCCTAAATGTTGTTGCCGAACCAAATACACCAGTGCCGCATGATCCACATGGAAAGTGAATTTACATCCCAGCAAGTAATGCCAAAATTTCTTAACAGAGTATACCAGACCAATACACTCTCGTTCTATCACAGAATAATTTCCCTTTGCAGGAGCTAATCGGCTCCTCGCATAGTACACAGGCCGAAACCATTTGTTAGTTTGTTGCATTAGCACACTGCCAATCGCGATATCTGACGCATCCACGAATACATGGAATGGACGTTCCTAATCAGGCGGTTGCAGGATCGGAGCCTGCGTCAAGAGAACCTTCAACTGATCGAATGCACTTTGACACTCATTATTCCATTCTTAATTACGTGGGGTGCTGGTCATAAGTCGGTTAAGTGGCGTAGCTATATGAGCCAACCACCGTAAATGTCTGCCATGGCAGCTTCCCACACGAGACCGTAAAAACTGATTTGGTAGGATTCAAACATAGTCGGTACTCCCGGCACTTTTCAAAGCAACACTATAAATGATACATGTGTGCTCAAGTGTCACCAAACAATGAAAAGTCATCCAAATAAACTTGCATAAACGTTGTCAGGTAAGGTGAGAACACTTCCTGCATACATCTTTGGAATGTAATCGGGGCATCTCGTAAACTCAACCACATTACGGTGCAGGCATAGACACCCCAATTGATGATGAATGCCATCTTCGGTATATCCTATTCTGCCATCCTCACTTGATTGTATCCACTGTTGCCATCCAAGAAAGAATACATATCGTGCCTTGCTACCTGATCCAACATTTTATCTAGAAAAGGAAGAGAGAACGGATCCGATATGGTGGCTGCATTAAGTTTCCGGTAGTCAACACAAATGCGTAACTGTTTATTTTTCTTCGGCACGATCACTATTGGTGAGATCCACTCTGCATGTTCAATGGGAACAATGAATCCAACCTTCAGCAAGCGGTCTAGCTCTGCTTTTACCTAGGTTGCATAATGTAGATTCATCCGGTAGCTGGATTGCTTGAAGGGTCACGCATCTGGCTTCAGGACCACCTGGTGTTGATAAATTCGTGGGTCAAGACCTTTCATGTCTCTATAATCCCAAGCGAAGACATCGGAGAACTCACGTAGGAGTTGCACCAAATCTTCTTGGAATGTATTTGCTAATCCTGAATTAATTTTTACTGGCCTCGGGTTGACCGTGTCTCCCAAATTGTATGTTACCAATTGATCCTCCGGTATATAAAACTCTCGAGGCTTTGCCAAGTCATCAGCTGGCTGCAACAGTTGTTGTAAGGTTGATTCATCCATAATTATATCGGCATCTCCATCTACTTCTTCGGTCAGTGGCACGACCGTACAAGCTGTCGGACTCCACGTATCTGCTACCGACTATAAGTCTACAGTCTCTAAGGCAATGAGGTCCTTATTTGTCTTGAGGAAAGCCTTCTCCTCATCATCAGATAGCCCATCCAACATATGGACTGGTTCTGCTACATATGGGCATGCATATAGGTGACAAGGTTGCATAGCATCCAATGTAACGACATATTTAAGAAGTTTGGAACTACCCAGGGATGTTGATCTCGCATATACTAGGACTCACCGGAACGAGTAACCAGCATATATCAATTCTTCAACTAGCGATTACTATTCTCCATTGCTTATCTTGAGTACTGCTCTACCCTTATTGGTTATTCCAAATCTGTTTCCATCTTCCCACAAATGGCGCCAGTGTTAAAAGCGCTTTCTGTTAAGCCACTTTTAATCTCATTTCTAGGTTCCTAGGGATGGATAGGGGTTTCACATTGCAGAGGCCCTTTGTTTAATTTTCTCGATTCAATCATGCAATCATATGTTAGCTGTCTTCCAATCCGAAGATTATCACGACGTAGTACACTTATGATGCGAATTAACAACTACGAATTCGCACAGTCTTATTAATGTTATCATAGCATTACTGTGTTAATGTTTAAGTATTGTAACTCAATAGATAGAATACAATACTCAAGATTTTCTGCAACTCTGCAACACAACACTCTAGCGCGATCACCCAGACAAACAGTCTGGCGATCCCCCTTCTACTGAACGCTGTGCTTGCCTTTCATTAATCAATAGAAAGTTACAATTCTTTGTCACGCCTTTCCGGTGCGTGCAAATATATAAAAAATAAAATTACAATCCAATCTGGCGGCCTAACAACATCATAGAGTGTTCTTCCTAGAGAGCAACAAAATCGAAACCAAGTGGGCTCCACATGCATGGGACAAGATGGTTATCAACATTCTTTGTGAAATTCTTTAGTAATCTATAAGTAGCCCCTACTTTGTGGAATATGGGGGGTCACATGGGTTCTAGGGCCCTTCACTTGTACCACTATAATTTCTATTAATTAAAGTTTGGAAGAGTAAACTCAGTTGAACTTCCTTTAAAAAAAAAGGAAAAAACTTATATCTGTATCATCTTCATGCATTTCAAAGCCTCTATGTTCGGTTTGATCACTTCATTGCCATTGTATAGTTTAAATTCATCCACATTATTCACATAAGTCACATCGTTCAATTAATTCTTACGTTATCTTTAGATGATAAATTAAACATAAATTCCCAATGTTTTTGGAACTCATTAATATCAAACATTCAAAAATCTTGAAACTTTCACTCATTAGGGTTTTCATCATTAACATCCACACATAATTAAATTCTCATCTTCTTAGATAAAGAATTGATCGACATTAGTATCAATCGTCCAACCAAAATCATTGCTATGAGTTTGAAAATTAAAATTTTATGGTTGACCAAGGATCCATCTTAAATTAGGATCAACTCAATCTAAATGTTCCACTTTACGAATTGTTCAGAAACATCATGTGGGTGTGAGAAAAAATCATCAATGCTTGAATTCATACTATTGATCCATTCATTTTCATCCTCAATTTCTTCATTTAGATAGGGGACATTGACATGTTCTTCATATTCATTATGAATGCTAGACTTACATAGATTCATGGTTTCATCACTTATACATATATCAACCTCATCATATTCATTTTTATAAAGCTGCAGCATTTTTGTTTCACAAAGAGTGAGAGTGGAAGTTAAATCGACACTAAATTCCTTACTCCTCCAATCTTAGAGTTAGACGATAAATCATTCTTATTATAATAATCGTCCCAATCAACATGCTTATCCTCGTAGCAATTCTCATATTCCTCTTTCCCATCTTTGCTGAATTTGAAAACTAGAGTGAAATCATTTTTTATTTCACTAATATGTTCATCTAATTCACAATCATGTTTTATAATCTTCATTTTCATCACATGCAATAAATTCATCTTGAATGTCAAAATCGATGATATACTGTTTTTTAGGAAAATGAACGCTAGTTTTTTAGGTGAAAACAAAACAAAAAAGAACGTTGTTTCTTTTTATAGAAAGGACTTGGGCATGCAGTTATGTGTATGTTTTTTTGCCTCTCTATGGAGAGAGAATGGCATTGCGCAATTGAAGGGAAATGAACGCAATAAATTGAGGTTATAAAAGCATATAAGTCTATTCAGGATTGGAGGAGGATAAAAGGATGCTCATCTCATCGGAAGGCATACCAACAAGCGCATCAGAATCAAAGCGAGATGATAAAAGAAAACCAAGCATTCTGAGGCCGAAAACCAAGCATTCAGTGGAAAGGATGAACTACATGTATATGCTTCAAGTTGCAACCGCTTCCATGGCTGCATATCCCACAGGTTGCATAGCCCACAGAGAATTGTAGAAAATGGTGAATTAACATTTACTTTGGTGCCTATTAAATAGAGGTAAAAAATCAAAAGATTTATATTTTCTGCCTTGAGGAAGAAGGCAGTCAGAGCAAGAGACAAAGTATACATGTGTAGCGTACAAACTTATGAGCTTCGATTTTTTTCTTTTCCTTGCGCAATTATTACGAAAATAGCAAGTTTATGATTTACTTTTTAATATTCAAGTTCTTATGCTAACATCTGTGAGAGTTAAGAACATGATTCATGGATGTAAGCGTTATACATTTCTCCAGTTTTGAACATGATTCATGGATTGAATTTCAGGACGCTGTTCATAACTCTTAAAATATTCATCTAACTGAAATCAAATCACTCAAGAAATTTGATTTTCTTTGTCATTATATATAAGAAACTTACATGCATCTGATTTCATCCTGGTGTTAATTTGTCAAAAGAGAGAAAGAGCGCAGAGAGAGAGAGAGAGAGAGAGTCAAAAGGCAGAATGGGGAGAACGGGAGTTGGCACAAGTTTTGAAGTTTACAGAGAGAGAGAGAGAGAGAGATGACATGAAAGTAAGCAAATAGAGGTCGAGGAGAGAAGGAAAATAATAAGACCTACATGGAGTGAGAGTGTATGAGTGTTTGCCTCTTACTGTTTGTTACCAAGATGGACACTTTAGGCCTAGATCCATGAACCCTGAGCACACAGCTTTAACTTTTGGGCGTATTTGAAAAGTCACTTACAAATGGGGATTGAGTGATGCAAGCCCTAGAAGCTATCTCAAAAGATTATAGATTCTTAACTCGAGGAGATATCACAAATTTTATGTGAATTTATGATAGCAAATCGATATGATGTTTATGCATCTATGAAACCTAGTGAGTCTACAACAATTTGGATGCCTGAAGTAAAGCCCGGAATGATCACTCTGCAAAAGCAAGTCCATGGATGAAATTAGTTTAAATATATTCTATGGAAAGAGTGTTACCAAAGGGATCTAGCCATTCCCAAGGAAATTCATTTAGAAAGTGGGTGGCCACTCCACATAATGGCCTTGAGGTGACTGAATTATTACAAGAGTTCGAAGAATCATTTTCCCGATTGAGTAAGAGGGAGAGAACGTTGTGGGAAAAGAGAAGGTAAAGTTTTTTTCTTCATAGTATAGACCTTGCTTTGGCCATATGATTGGGAGAAATATTTGCAAGATTTTACCCAACCAATGGGATTGACTAGAGAGTGGGTGAATTTCATATTATAGTTATGTTTTCACATGGCCCCACAAGGAGCACATTCTATTGATTGACAGCGAAATAGAGAGGAACTCTAACATGAGGCTTACAAGAATAATGAGATGAAGGCTAGATGGTGAACAAAAGAGAAACATCTATGTATTGGTTGGTGTTGTTTGCGTGCACCCAAGCTTGAGCTATGGCAAAAGGGAAAAGGATTTTCATGCAAGAGGTACAGTGCATAAAGTAGTGTCCATGCTTGTGAGATGCAACAGATGGAAGTTACATGTAATGCAAGATAGATGGATTGATAGTCAAAATAATCACTCTTTACCAATTTCTACTTCGGTACCATTAATTTGTATGAACGAGATCTTAAAGATTATATAATAACTCGAGCTTCCTATTGCGGATCAACCAAATACATCTTCAGGCACATGATCAATTCATAAGGAGGAAAATATACAATACTATGAGAATATAGATGATGATGGAAGATTACAGAGTTAGTTCGATGATGAATTGATGGTTTGTGTACATCAAGTCCATATAGAAGAAGAGCAATGTGATGAGGTTTTTGAGGAGAAAAAAAAGTGTTTCGGAAGAGGATTCAAAAGTCTCCTATGGTGAACTACTTTCGAGTAAGATTTACAATCCAATTGGATCAAATGAGGTTAGTGAAGTGGGTCTTAAGGTTTTGCATAGACAAAATATGGGGTATTGTTCACTACCACGTCTGAAGTTCTAGACATTCTCTTTGAAACTCCTTAGGAAGTAGGAGAGGTAGAGAGAGATGAATCTTATTTGAATCAAGATGACAATCAAGATGCATTTTCTCCCAAACATGATCATTCAAACCAAATATGATTTGTTGATAGGTGATGAAGTGTTTGATGATGAGTTGCATAGTGCGTGTTTGAGTCTGTTCAACCGTGAAAATCCATTTCCTATGGGTGGGTTTGTATCTCATGATATAATTGTAGATCTGATTTATGCCACTTTTGAATTCCATGAAATTAATTGTGCACGATTAAATGGATTGATTGACTCATATCCAATGTCTATTTTTGAAGGGAATTTTGTGATTAGTTCATTTGAAATGAATGCATCCAAGGTTGAGATGAATGAATCACTTGGAAGTGTATTGGCTATGACTTTATGAATGCAAGCGTGGATCGAGAGCCAAAAATGGACTTAAAGTTTGAATAGATTGTGAGAAAGCTGATTATTCTGTTTTCATCATTTGTTTTCTTATCAAGATGGATTATTGGATGATTTTGTCATGGATTACATAGATATACAGTATGCAATATAGATTTGGAGTGTTTTGATGTTTCTCATGGTTTTTAAAGTTCCAACGTGTTTCAAGTTAATCACGATGATATTCATTGCACAAGATTAAGAAAATGGAAAAGATGGAGATCAAGATTGAGATTGAATATGAGAGAGCTACTATGTTTAGAATATTTCGAATAACCTTGTTCTTCTTTTGCACTAAATAGGATCTTGAATGCATCTCAAAGTATGCATATTTGCATTTTCAAAAGCACATGATTTTATGTCCCATAGGTGCACAATAAATTGCATGTTAATTGATTTCTACATATCATGAATAAATTAGAAAATAAGATGCAAGTGGACAAAGCCTCTTTGATTAGAACCTTGGGAAAGTCTTCCATTTTTGCACCATGGTTAAGAGTGCTTGCATCTAGAGTAAGCATGATTGATTTTCTAAGTGCACTTGATTAGCATGTCTAGTTGCATTTAATAAATTTAATAGCATGATTAAATCTAGAATTTCAGGATTGAGTGAGAAAGTCACTTCATCAAAATCCAATTAACATTTTTATGGCATCATGATGTTTTCATGTGGACCAAGAGTATGCACATATGGATAAGATTCTATTCAAACTCCCATGCACTTGAGTCAGATAATCATCAGCATATAGAGTATTATCATTCTCGTCAAGCAGATTATTATTGTTTTCATGTAGAATGATTCTAATTCTCTTTGAGATGTCGATAAATCAATATTTGATGATGAATCATCAATTTGACTTTCTTTGATCTCTCTAACGATAAATTTTTCAAACAATGGCTGACCTCTAGGTTTAACATGAACTACTTGCCACAAAGGATGAGCGTGATGGTTTTTATAAAAAAATGCTTGCTCAATATGACTAAAAAGAATATATGGTTCTGTTGTTAATTGCATTATTTTTGAAGATTCAAGTACCCAAAACCTAGATAATTTCCTTCTCAATGTGGAATCATTACCTTTAGACTCGGCTCGAAACCAATCAACCTTTAAAAAACGTATCAAACTATAAAAACTAAAACTTTATTTTTATGTGCTTAAAAATAATAATAAACCATATCAAAAAATATATAAGTTTTTTTTACATGTTTGAAGATATGAAACGATATTTTGTAAATACCAAAAGCATTTTCTACGTATCGAAGTTTGCTATCTATAAGGTTTATATCTTTTGAACTACCACGTGGTAATTGCTTGAAAGAAGCAACAATGCTAGAATACTTTGTTTTATGCAAAGAATCAATAAATGTCATTCTAATATGCTATCCATAAGCCCACACATTAGTGAACATTTGGGCCTACACTAAAAACTAAATGATTATAAGAGAAATTGATATACATATACATGCAAAAATAGATTAATAGTAGAATCAATTTACCTTCTTTCACAACCTATCATTAACTCCCTCTAATCATGTGATATTCGTTCATTATTTGCATTCATTCATTGCATATGTGTATATGGTCAATCTGTGAATGACGATATATCAATATTCTCATTACTCTCGAGATTATGTCTACATGTTTTGCTTCTTTTATTTAAAAGATTTTGAAGTTCCTATTCATAATCATTAACGAGTGCTTGCATTCATTCACTAGTACATGCACTAAAAATAGAAATATCATATTGTTTTCTTGCAATGTAAATTGAAATGGAACTCTCTTACCTCATAGTACCTAATTTGTCAATTTCAAAGAAGAATCATAGTCCATTCACATAAAGCTTCTTCACAATCTCTTTCAAGGTATTTAGTAACATAATACATTCACTCTTCAAGCATCCATCCCTTTGCCATAGAATCTTCTCATTTTTCTCTTTGTCTCACTATCTTTTAATATGCCCATAAATTGTTGAACCAAAAACATTCATCAAGAATTTAAAACTCTTTTAGTATCTATTCCATCACAAAATGGATCAATAAATGAACGAGAATATAAAAAAAAAGATGTTGAAAGCTCTTAATCCATCCATAATATCTCCTTACATTCATATTTCTTTTGTAGGGTCGAGTCCTTGTCAATCTATTTTTATGTTATCCACCTACTATCAATGATAAATTAAATTATAAAGAAAAGATATCAAATAGTCTTATATATTAAATATAAAAGTATAATAATTACCTTTTAAGAGATCCAAGACGATAGATCAAATCTTGTATTCCTTTCATTGCACATGACTTGATAATAAGAGGTAGAATGTTCTTAGATAGTTATGTCAATAATGTGTCTGTAACCAAAATAACATCTTTTCATCCAAAGTTAACATGTTTTGAAAAGATGCTCCATATCCTATAGGTGTTGGAATCGAATGAATCCTTTCATTGATAGTTTGCATCTCCTTTGTTGTAAGTATCCAAGGAGAAGGTTCATAAGTTCTTTCCTATTGACTTTTATAAAAAAAATGCTATAACTTTGGTTTTGAGTTTTGATCTTTTAAATCCTTTCTTGATGCTATTGTGTCTTTTAATCCACAAAGATGATGCCATAATGAATAACCAACATTCTTGAATATATGCATAGGATCAAGAAGATGAGATATCTTTAACTCTCTCTAATACTCAAAAGAATACCATATCGACATATTCTATGCTATTGACAACGTTTCTATTACCTATAATCTTCACATTCTTATCATCATCATCATCATTGAAGATTTCAGAATGTGGATCTATATGAGGCCCTTTTGTGCATTTCCAATAACAATCCATAGGTATCATTGGTTTTGGAGACTGATTTGTTTCAGTCTTTCCATTAAAATGTATCGTTTATCTGTTGCATTGTAGTGGATGATTTTCATTCAAGAACCATCAATGTCAAAGATAAATATTTATATTGAGATTCTTACTATAAAGTGATCTCAACCAATCAACATAGTAAGGACGAGCCTTATATCCCTTCGTAGATATTCTTGCATGCATGAAAACCATAAAAATATAATTATAGTAACTCACATAAAATTATATTTATATTGAATAATAACATAACGTCTTACTTTAACAAATGCCATATCTCAAAAAATCATGTATAGTCCAAGCCACAATTCCATAAACCAATCCAAGCCACAATTCCATGAACCATAATGTGTTAATTCTTATTCCATACATCAATACCTTAACACCTCTCCATAACTCTTGGAGATCATCAATGAGAGGAGCAAGATATAGATTCATGTCTTTTGATATATATGAGCATTCAAAAATGTACATTTAATGTAAAACTTATCTACATTCCAACTAATATGAGATGGAAGCTCACAAATGCTATGAATGGTGTTCATTCAACACATGGTATTAAAGATCTCCTCAAAATCAATGCGCTTTTCTTGAGGATAGTCTTTGGAAGCAAGCCAAGCCATATCCCTGTCAACTTTTCAATCAAGCTTATGATTCAGCTCATATACCCACTTAGTACCAATGGCCTTATGCCTAGAGCCAAATCGAATAAAGGCCAATTAGCATTCATCATAATAGTATCATAGTTCAATATCATCATAGTCATCCAATTTTTTGAATTTTATGCTTGATTAAAAGAAATAGGATTTTCCTCATAACAAAGACTACAAAGAAACATTGCATATCAATCTCATGTAAAAGAAGTAGAATGAGAGCTTAAATGTGTATAATATTACAAAAGTTCATTTAACTTCCTATCTCTCAAAGTCTCCACTAGATACTTAGGCATAATTTTCACCTCTTCTATATCTGCTCTCACATCAATAAGTGCATCATGTAAATATGCATCAAGAAGAAAATCATGTGCATTATCATTTGAAACATGTGGGGCCTAAGAAATAGTCTCACTAGGAGCAGCTTTTGACTACCCACTTGTAGAAAGAGGGTGCAAAGTGTCATACACATCCTTTGAGTTAATTGATGTCTCCAATGTACATGAAAGTAAGGACCAAGTCACACCTTCCACAAAAACACTATCATGACTTACCTAAGCATATTTATACTAAGTATAATACAAATGTGAGACTATGCTATCAAAACTATATGAAACAAGAATACATTTTATTGCCTCATCATCCAATAGTTTGTGTTGGTGTTTTGGCACTAATGGATATGCTAAACAATCAAAAACATAGATCATCAGCAAAAGCCTTGCAACCATGCCAAGCCTCATATGGAATGATAGGTTGCAAGGCTTTCGTATGACACCTACTAAGTACTTATGTTGCACAATATGATTTCCATGCAAGAAACGTGCAAGTAATCAACAAATCCACTTATTAGAGGTGTATATGGCACTATACATTAATATTTTATCCAATGATATGCTAGAAATGCATTGAACTCAAAAGAGATATAAAATCCCACCCTCCCCCCATCTGTTGCTGGTCAAAATGGAGCATTCCCATTTCACATGTTGAAAGATTTTGAGCCATAAACATGAACTATGTAAATCACATGAATTTTCAAGACTTTTGTTTAAACGGTCAAACCCATTCATTTCTAGAAAAAACATCAATGAAAGTCACAAAGTATAGGTAATTCCTAAACGGTGTCTACATAGTATGTAGGACCACATATGACGTCATTATCAATTAGCTATAATTTATGTGCACTTCTAACTGAACCATATTTGGGGAAGGAACAATGTTGTCTTTTATCCAAAATATAGCCCTCACAAATATGCTTAGAAGGTGCCTTAACTTTGGGCAAAGAGGACACCATTTTTTTATTTGTATAACCAAAACAAACAAGCAAAATAGCGTCATAATCATGAGCTGCACATGATGATTCATTCTCATATTTTGCATACGCTATGAGATTATATAGTCCGCAACATAAAATGCCAAAAGAAAGTATAGCATCAACGGTCAAGAGATCATGAATTGTACAGTTTTTATCAAAGATTTTAACAATCAAGCCAATCTGTGCTATTGCTAAAACTATTAGCTACTCTTTCAAATGCTCCAATATCTTTGTCAAAGGCATCTCCATTGAATCTCGTTCTTTCATATGCTTTCTCCCCAATAGTTTTTGGAGGTAAGCAACATGAGGCTCATTTCCACGGTTTAATGTTGTAAGAGTATCTCAAGTATCTTTTGATTATTTTACATATGTCAACATAAGGGATAAAGGCAAATAGATAAAGCTATCAATTCATGTGCGTGTACATATTTTCCATCCCATAAAAGTTTCTTCTTAGTAGGTAGAGTAGAAATCATAGCATGACCAAGAAATTGAAGATCATCATCTTCAACACCACTTGCATTTACAAAAAACATTATAATTGTAGGTGTAGAAGGATATTTTTCAGCACCTTGCCTAATATTCCACAAGATTGTTTCTACAAATACATGAAACATCATGCATGTCCACAATCGGTAATTAGAACCATCTAACTTATACCCAACAGGATAACATACCGAATACATGATTGCTTTCAGCCATGGGTATTGAGTAGATACTTTGTTGTAAAAAACCAATTGTATCTCAAAAAAGTTAACAAAAATACACATATGAGTTCTAGACATATAGGAGACTTTGAGGCACTTGTATTGGCGAAACTATATATATATATATATATATATATATATATATATATATATATATATATATATATATATATATATATATATATATATATATATATATATATATATATATATATATATATATATGCTTGACACAAAATGATAAATTTGCATACATAGCCACTACAATAGTCCATGCAGAGGCAGGGAAGAGCTCAAATGAATATTTATATGCCAAAACGTAAAGCCTTTTCAACTCCTAATCATCCTGACTATATATTTTGTGTTATTCTGACACTGTGACTAAAGGTTGTTGGTAGTGACCTAGAGAAATTTGTGACCCAGTATGATACCAATTGTTGGAGTTCAAGAACTACAAAACTAGAGAATAGCACTAGGAACATGAAGAAGCTTCAAAAAAGACACAACATTGACTTTATTACCAATTGCTTGTACAAAAATAAGTTATTAGAGGAGAAGTGACAAAGGATAAAGTCGTGTAATAATAGAGCCCACATGTTATGAAGATGAGAGCTCATGTGAAAAATGAAGATCATCAAACATGAGTTGATAGTAATAAGTAGTCCCCCACACTTGGAATGACCATGAAGTAGTCCTATGACAAGAAGACATTCTTGAGCATATAAATGGACTCCTCATCCTTGATATTCACCTCCTATAGGAATATGAAGCCTCAATTTTGGCCCATATTAGCCAACAAATGATCAATGATTATGTCCTTGAAAAGATATAAAAGACCCTAAACATTAAAAGGTTTGAATTCTTTTTCTTGTTTATGCTATGCATATGTCTCTTTTTGTCTTCATTTATTTCCTCTTTCATTTGTTGGCCCAACAATGGACGTTTGCACTCACCTCTACCCATGTTCAACTATCTCCATGACGTCTAAACCAAAGGCCTCTGGTATCTTCTTCAAACGCTTCAACCCTTTTCATTGGTTGATTTGGACTAGCTTCAACCCATTGGCGATGTTATTTTTTCTTAGCATTCCTTGTGGTGTCCATCGAGATTGTAGTGTCCATGGACTGACTCTTTGTGGTTTTTGTTGCAAAGCGATTGTGGAGTAAAGCATTCTGTTTCTCTATGACCTTGGATTTGTTTTCTTACAACACATTTCATAGTCAAAAAATTCTAAATCCATAAGCAGAGTGTTTGAGAGTATGCGAGATGTTTTTGTTCTAATGGATACGCACAAGAGAGTTGAAAACCATGTTTGTGAGAATACCATATAAATTGATCTTGGCGTTCAGGTTTTTGAAAATATATCTAGAACAGCTACGATGAATTCAAAGAAAATTTCAATCACAATACGGATGTATCTCAATTCAATTACATTGACGATTTATATGAAACTATGAGTGTGATTACAATCATGAAACAAAATTCATATATATTTTCCTTATACAGGAAATTCCGAGCTGGAACATTAGCTAACAATTTTAAGCAGAATTATGATCTAGTGAAGATGAAGTTCAGTAAAATTCGTGAGTTGTAAACGTTTCGGTATAGGATCGTTCTACAATCAAATCAGAGTCGTACATTCGCTCTTTCATTGAAATGTTCTCATTGAAATCCTAAACTCATGAATCAATGTTTTATTTTTGAAGAGTTTAGGATTCATGCAAAAGTGAGAATACATTTGCAATGAAAAATATCCATCAAATAAAATCATGTCACCATGATCAAAAAAGGTTTATGAAAGCATTGCTCAGAAAAACTTTGATCGTCACTCTCTCTGTCATTACGCTTGGGACTAGACTTGTCGTCCATAACTCCAAAACCATATTCAATCTCGCTATTCCTATTTCGAACTGACAAACTCTAACAAACATCATAAAAAGCATGTTGCAAAAATAACCGCAATTGAATTCTTCTCAAGCGAATCATTGATTTTATTCACTATCCGATTTATTTTAGAATTGGAAATTTTATACTTTTAATCTTCAGAGATTCATTTAGTTCTTTTGGAAAATTTTGAATCCACTTAAATGAAAAGAATATTTGTGTTTGTTTAATCCTCAATCCATATTTATAACAAATTTCTGTAATCACTCAAACTTATATTTTTATCATCTTCATGCATTTCAAAGCTTTTAGTTCGTTTTGAGCATTCATGTATAGTTTATATTAATTCACATTATTCACATAAGTCACATTGTTCAATTTCTTGAGACGCTAAATTAAGCATAAATTCCGAATGTTTTTGAAACTCATTAATATCAAAGATTTGAAAATCTTCAAACTTTCATTCATTAGGGTTTTCATCATTAACATCGACAGATAATCAAATCTCATCTACTTGGATTTGAGAAACTTCAAACTTTCATTCATTAGGGTTTTCAGCATTAAAATCATTTACATAATTAAAACTCATCCTCTTTGATATAAAATTGAGCAAAATAAATGTCATGAGTTTGAAAATTCAAACTTTATGATTGAGCAAAAGTCCATCTTAAATTAGCATCAACGCAATCTAAATCTCCCACTTCATGAATTTGTTCAAAAACAGCATGTGAGTCAGAGAAAAACTCGTAAATGCTTGAATTTATATGATTAAGCCATTCATTTTCATCCTCAAATACTTCATTTAGATAGGGTAAGAATTTAGACATGCTCTTCACATTCATTATGAATGCTACACTTACATAGATTCATGGTTTCATCACTTACACATGCATCAACCTCATCATATTAAATTCGTTTTGACAAAGTGTCAGAGTAGAAGTAAAATCAACACTAAATTCCTTACTCGTCCAATCAACACTAAACTGCTTGCTCGTCCAATCAGTCTTATTAGAATAATCTTCCCTATCGACATGCTTATCCTCGTAGAAACCCTCGTATTCTTCGTTCCCATTTTTGCTGAGTTTAAAAACTAGAGTGAAATCATTTTTTATTTTACTAATATATTCTTTTAATTTCTAAACATGTTTGCTCTTATAATTTTTATTTTCATCACAGTTAATAAATTCATGTTGAATGTCAAAATCGATCATCTATTGTGTTGATCCTTCGAAATATATTCTAAATGCATTCATTTTATTTGAAAATTCACTCCTTGTTCATCAATAAATGAGATTTATTTAAACCACTCCCTAGAACTGGGCAAGGCACTATGTTCTTAAATTACGCCATCAAAACTGAGACTAGTGGCATATTTTTTATGTAGCGAAGCGTTACAGCCAAAACGTGTAGTGGAATCATAATTAAAAAAACGTTACAGCCAAAACGTGTAGTGGAATCATAACTAAAACGTGTAGTGAACGCTAGTGCTTTTAGGTGAAAACAAAACAAGAAAAGAAGGTTTTTTTTTTAATATAAAGGAAGTTCGGCAATAGCCTACTCTCCCGGACTTGAATTAAATTAAGAAACAAAGGTACAAGAGAAGGGGACTAGTGCCCACGGGACCCCCCAAATCCCACAAAGCAGGGGAAGCTTGATTGAATCCTAGGTTGCATTACAGAGAAGGTTAATCACCCTCTCATCTCCCTCATGTGGGGCCCACTTGGGTTTGAGCTTGTTGTTGATCAAAAGGAGGACTTGATGGTGCCTGAAGGGGGGGGATTTCTTACTGTTAACAATCCTTTTGCCAAGGAGGAATAGTGATTTCTCAATCGACCACTCCCTGGGGGGATCGCCGAAGTTGAGAGCACACCTCTCCCGCCAAATTTTCCACAGCACTTCCCCTCTGATGGCGTTCCAGAGTGTCGCAGAGCAGCCGATCGCTTCTCCCAAAAGGACTTGTTTCCAACTAAGCTGTTTTTGAAGTCTGATTTTCATTCCAACCGTCTGCCAGATTCTGTAGGAGTTGGGGCAAGTAAGGAAGATGTGTGGGATATCTTCGATAGCCCGGTGGCAGCGTTTGCACCAAGGAGGGATCCCACAAAGTTTGCTAGCCTTGTGGTTGGTCCAAATTCCTCGATGAATAATTTGCCATAAGAGGACAGACTTCTTAATCTCTATGAGGGGGTGCCAGATACCCATGAATTTCATGTCCCACCGAAGCCGCGTCCAAGACAGGCGCCACTTCTTGTTGAGGCTGGTCTGGTGGTCAGCCGTTTCTTTGATGTTCGGGATTTTGAGTAGGCTATTTCCATTGTGCCATTTGAGACCAAGCGAGTTCGGTGTGTCGTGTCCCATGAGAAGGCGAGTCTTGTGACGATCCCATGCGAGGCATCTGCTTTGCAAAGTGTTCCATTCTTCGTAGGAGATGTTTATGCGAGGGTCAATATCCTCGAAGTTGATCCAGCAGTTGGTGTCATGTTTCCAGAGGTGTTTCCATTTTTTGAATCCTTTGTTCCATAACTTCTTGGCATTTTGAATGTTCCATGACTCCACACTCCGGATGCCATGAATCGGAAACCAGATAGAGTCGTTTTGTCTGGTTCCGGCCGCCCACTTCCAGTCCTCACTAATTCTTGTGAAGCTTTTGACTTTATTCCAGCCCTTCCAAAGGGAGCACACGAGATTGGAGCCTTTCGGGAAGACGGGGATCGGGGAGAATAGCAGGGTCATGATGTCAAGATTCTTCCAGTTCGGGAACCCCGTGAGGGCTAACTCATTCTTGTTTCTGAAGATCAGCTTGGCCCACGAGGCCTCCCTATTGCACCAAGCCTTAATCATCCATTTGGCAGCCAGTTTGTTAGCCATGCACCCAATGTCCAGGATGCCAAGCCCCCCGCTATCTCTAGGGCTAGTGCAGATGGCCCATTTGATTTTAGGCACCCCCCTTCTGTTATGATCGCCCGTCCAAAGAAAGTTTCTACAAATACTATTCAGTTTGGACAGGCCTTGCTCATTCGGTCTCCAACAAGAAAGGAAATAGATGGTAGAAGAGAGGAGGAACGTGTTGATGACCATCGCGCGCCCAGCGAGATTGATTTGCATACCTCTCCAATAGTTAAGCTTGTTTTCGAATTTGGCCAACACCCAGTTCCATCGCTGTTCCATAGAGACGCCAAATCCCAAGGGGATTCCAAGAAGTCGAAAGATTTGGCCCTGCGGAATGATTTGACAGCCATGATCAATGAGAAGGCCAGGATGATGTCCCACCATAGCCCTAAAGGTGGTCTTAGAGTGGTTGATTTTGGATCCAGAGGCCTCACAAAAGGTAGCAAGGCACCTCCAGAAAGTCTCCAGGCTGGTATTATCATTGTGAACGAACGCGTTCATATCATCGGCAAAAAGTCTCATGATGATTTGACTGTGGTCGTGAGGCAGTCGGAGGCCTTTGATATTGCCAGCCTCCACATGATGTGCCACAAGTCTGCTCAACCCCTCAGTGGCGATGGCAAAGAGAAGGGGGGCCAGGGGGCACCATTGTCTAATAGATCTTCTAAGATGGATCGCCTTCGAAAGTTTGCCGTTAACGTTAATTTGGGTCGTTGCGTTTCCGAGAAGGGTCGCGATCATCTTGGTGAATTTCTGACTACATCCGAGATCTTGGAGCGATTGCAGAATGTAGTCCCATTCTAACTTGTCGTAGGCTTTGTCAAAGTCGATCTTGAGGAAAACCACATCTTGATTAGACTCATTTGCAAATTGGATACCTTCCCAAATATCCATAATGGTTTCCAGGATAGACCTGCCTTTGATGAAACCTTTTTGGTCCTCACTAAGCCAAGATCTCAGGTGGCACGAGAGTCTGTTGGCAATGACTTTGGCGATGATCTTGTATCCTGTTTGGAGCATCGTAATAGGCCGCCAGTTCTCGATTCTGTTCTTTTCCCCCTTCTTGTGTATCAGCTTGATAATTCCATTATTTAGACAAGAAGGAAGAGCACCAAACTTTAGTGCTTCTTGCCAAACCATCCGAAGAGGGGTGGCAACCACCAGCTTGAAGGATTTAAAGAACTCGTTAGTGAGTCCGTCGAGTCCCGGGCTTTTACCGAGAGGGAGGGCGTCAATGACCTCAATGATTTCTGATTCAGAGATAGGGGCATGAAGCAAGGAGTGGAGGTTGGGTGGTATCCTCCGGGGCGAAAACCTAGAAATGGAAGCCATACAGTCCCTTCTATGGTGGGAGAGGGGGTTCGAGGTTCCCAGGAGTCTCGTGAAGTGCCCTTCGATGATGCCAAAGTTATCTTCTTCCGAATTGCAAACATTGCCATGTGGATCTAGCAGTAGGGGGATCGATTCTCTGTTGTGTTTCCTTTTAAGGATACGGCACATCTCTTTGGTGGGTTTGTCTGCTTTGCCAGCCCACCACTCCTTGAAGAAGATTTGCAAGTTTTTCCTTTGTATTTCTTCCTCGTATCTCAACACTGCTCTGATTTTTCGGAGACCTTTCTGGGC
Organism: Ceratopteris richardii; assembly: GCA_020310875.1. NCBI lineage: Eukaryota > Viridiplantae > Streptophyta > Polypodiopsida > Polypodiales > Pteridaceae > Ceratopteris > Ceratopteris richardii. The sequence continues at coordinate 52,785,572 of CM035432.1, read as the reverse complement.
TTGGTATTTTCCTTTGTTCACTTCCTCCTCGAGCCGCCAGAGTCTGTGGTAAAGAGCTTCCCTACGAGCCCGCCGCACAGTCTCGAGCATCTTCTTAGTTCTGATCATGATCTTACGAGACTTGTCGACCGCACTTCTCCAGCACTTGGCTGGGGCCAAGCCAGAGGCGAACGCCACCTTCCACACATCGGCAATTTCTTGATGGACGGAGGGGAGGGAGAAGGTGGTCGCGTTGGCATGGAACCACGGAGCCTTGCGGATCTTGTTGGAAGGTTGAAAAGTGATAACGATCGGGTAGTGATCAGAGATAGTGAGGTCAGTGCGTTGCGTGATGGTAGGGTGGCCCCACTGATGAGTAAAGCTCTGAGAGATGTAGCATCTATCGAGTCTAGCTTTCCTCAGGTCCTCGCCCGCTTGGAGATTCGACCAAGAAAAGCCATTCGAGTCTTTGAATTCAACCAAATCCAGGTGGAGTTTGGTCATGTCCCACGTTTCTTTCTCCCGACTGTCGATGACCCTGCCCTTGCCCAACCATCTGTCCATAGGGTCCTCCACCATGTTGAAGTCACCACAAATAAGCACGTTGTGGGGAAGCAAGTCTAAGGAGGCCCAAGTGTTCAGTCTCTCCAAATCCCCGTGAGGGGTGTACAAAGAAACCATAGTAACACAAAGAGGAGCACCAAAAGAAACAGCAATCCAACGGTGACTTACATCTTCAATGGAGTTCTCAAGCTTTTCAAACCAGAGTTGTTTAACACCGATAATCGTTCCTCCAGACCCCCGCTGATGCTTCGTTGGGATCCACACATGGGCCGAGGAGACTTGTCTGAGCCGTTTTTGGAGGTCTTCTCCGTCAATTTTAATCTCTTGAATACATATAAAGTCTGGGTTTAGGCTAATGTCGCGAAGCCATTGACCAATGATGGTCGCTCTTGAGGGGTCGGTTAGCCCTCTAGCATTTAGCGAGATGACAATCATTTCTGTATTGATCCCTCTTTGCGGGAGGGAGCTTTGTCCTTTCTTCTCTTGGCTTCATCTTTCTTTTTCGCTCGGATCGGATCCCGAGTTAGCAGTAGGTTCTTGTGGGGGCTTTTCCACGGTAACTCCATAGGTTGTTTTCCTTTGCGGGATGCCTCCTGCTGGGAAGAACAGGACACCGTTCTCAGCTCCGTTTCCGGAATAGTCGATCCGATGATGGAGCTTTCACTATCCATGTTATCTTTGTTGCTGGTAGTAAAGCCTTCTTCTTTGCTTGTAGTGTAACCCTCTTGCAGGGTTTCTTTACTGTCAGGGATCTCCAAGCCTTTGACATCGGTGTCCTCCTCAAGTTGGTTCCCACCTGGGTAGTCGAACTCATTGATTTCCTTTTGCAGATTGCAATACAAGTTGCTGGAGGGGGAAACAGACTTGTTGTTTCGTTCAGAGGTTGCCCTAGGGCTTCTTTTCCTTCTTCTTCTGACTTCGGTGAACCCGTCTGCATCAGCTTCTGGATTACGGGGACCCTTGAATTCCTCTACTTTCGTCGAGTGATTTAATGCTCCATTGCTGTCTTGAGCATTTTTGGGGGCTTCTTGATTTGGCTTGCTTTTTCTTCTCAAAGGGCAATCTTTGATCCTGTGACCTTGTTGCCCACAGCGAAAGCACGTGTTGGGAAGGTTTTTGTAGCTGATGTCTTGCTCCCATACTTCCCCTTCGCCCAAGTCCAGTTTGATCTTCGATGGGAGTGGCATGCTGAGGTCAGCCTCGACACAGATTTGAGGGTGCCACCGGGCGTTGAACGAGTGTCTTGCTCCTTCATAAATGAGACCACCAATGTCCTCGCGTGAGGCCAACGGCTTGCCGATAGGAGAAACGATGTCCCATACGAAGTTGTACAAGAAGTATGGCAGGTTAGGGAGCTCAACCCAGAGGGGGTACCGAAGCGATTTCGATTTGTCGGGAGTAAAATCAGGGGACCATCTGAATAGGCACAGGGTCGCCCGGCCGAGTTGCCAAGTTCCGATACTAAGGGCTCGAAACGCCATATCTTCATTTTCAAAGACTAGCAGCAAGTGGCTTGCCGGTAAGAACTGACACTTACAAACAACTAGCCCGCGGGGGAACCACTCGTTGCGAAGCCACTGGCTTTTAATAGAAAAGGAAATTACTGCATGGATAGGAGGGAGGCACTATAACTTTTGGAAGTGGGAGATGGTTGGCTCTCTACATGTAGAGGAAGGAAAGGAGAGGAAGAGATGACTCGTGTTAGAGGTTGGCTACAAAAGTCAAGAAAGTAGAGCACCCATCTTATATTGGGACAAAGTCAAGAAAGGAGAAGGTTGGCTACAAAAGAGTGGGGTGTCAAAGATGAGTGGCGTGAGCTGCTTGTGATGATGATGATGCAAAGATTCGTGCCGACAATTGTGTTTAGAGAAAGGCTAATAAACAGTAGGCAGAAAAACCCATCGAGCATCACATCATAGGAAAAAAGGCAGACAGAGAAAGGAGATCTATTGTATTTAAGAGAAAGGACTTAGGCATGCAATTATATGGCGCACTGTACAGAGAATGGTGAATTAGCGTCTATGTTGGTGCCTATTAAATAGAGAAAAAGAATGAACAGATCTATATTTCCTGCCTTTAGCAAGAAGGCAGTCAGAGCAAGACACAAAGTACACATGTGTAGCCGACAAACTTACGAGCTATAATTTTTTTCCTTGTACCACTATTAAGGATATATGAGGTTATAATTTACTTTTTAATATTCAAGTTCTTGCTTGAAGGTTTGCATCTTCTTAAATATTGAAGTTTTTCCAAGGTTTCTTTGGGTTGTTGCTTGAGTGCCAAAAGCTATTCTTATGCTATCATCTCTGAGAGTTAAGAACTAGATTCATGGGTATAAGCGTTACACATATCTCCACTTTTGAATAGTCCATAGGAATTAAATTTCAAACCAAATTTACTGGAAATCGGTTTAAATATTTAGCTAACTGAAATCAAATCTCTCAAAAAATTTGATTCTCTTTATCATTCGAATAAGAAACTTACATGCATCTGATTTTATCATGGTGTTAGTTTGCCAAAAGGAAACAAAGAGCGGAGAGAGAGAGAGAGGGGAGAGAGAGAGAGAGAGAATCAAAATGCAGAATGGGGAGAAAGGGAGTTGGCACATGTTAAGAGGTTTATGGAGAGGAAGATAGAGAGAGAGAGAGGGAGGGAGAGAGAGAGGGAGAGAAGGAGAGAGAGAGAGAGAGAGAGAGAGAGAGAGAGTGAGAGAGAGAGAGAGATGGTTATCCTCAAAGTAACTTCAAGTATCTTAATGTCTTCTTGGCAACTTAATTCCTCGTCTGAATTGTTAATTGCAGTGAGCATCATATCTGCACCTATGGACACACACACATAGATGACATAAAAGGAAGCAAATATAGGTTGAGGAGAGAAGGAAAATATAAAGACCTACATGAGCTTAGAGTGTATGAGTGTCTGCCTCTTCCCTAATTTTGACCAAGATGGATACTTCAGGCCTAGATCCATGAACCCTTAGCACACAACTTCAACTTTTGGGCATATTCAAGAAGTGAGCTACAAATGGTGATTGAGTGATGCAAGCCCTAGAAGCCATTTCAAAAGATTATGGATTCTTAACTAAAGGAGATATTACAAAGTTTATGTGAATTTATGATAACAAAATGGATCTTTATGATATTTATGCATATATGAAACCTAGTGAGTTCGCAACAATTTTGTTGTCTGAAGTCAAGCCCAGAATGTTTACTGTACAACATCAATTCAATAGATGACATTAATTTAAATATATTTTATGGAAAGAGTATTACCTGAGGGATCTAGCCATTCCCAAGGACATTCATTTAGAAAGTGGGTGGCTACTCCAAATAAAGGCCTTGGGTTAGTGAACTATTACAACAATTTGATGAAAGATTTCCCTATTTGAGTCAACATAAGAGGATGTTGTAGCCAATGAGAAGGTAAAGCTTTTTTTCATAGTATAGAAAATGATTTGGCCCTATAATTGGGAGACATATTTGGAAGATCTTACCCAACCAATGGGATTGACTAGAGAGTAGGCGAGTGTCACGTTATGGTTATGTTTCCACATGCCCCCACAAGCAACACATTCTATTGATGGACAGAGAAACACAGAGGAGCTCTATTAGGAGTCTTACAAGAATAACCAGATGAAGGCCAGGTGGTGAAAAAAAGAGAAACATCTATGTATTTGTTGGCATTGTTTGCGTGAACCCAATCTTGGGCTGGGGCAAAAGGAAAAAGGATTCTAATGCAAGAGATAGAGCGCATAAGTTAGTGTCCATGCTTGTGAGATGCAAGAGATCGAAGTTACATGTAATGCAAGATAGATGGATGCAAAGTCAAAACACTCAAACTTTACATGGACGACATTTTAAAGGGTATATTATAACTCGAGCTTAATATTTTGGATCAAGGAAATAAATGTTGAGGCACATGCGCAATTGATAAAGAGGAAGATATACACTACTATGAGAATGAGAATAGAGGTGATGATGGAAGATTACAATGTGAGTTTTATGATGAATGGTTGGTTTGTGTACATCAACTCCATATAGAAGAAGAGCAATGTGATGAGGTTTTTGAGAAGAAACAAAAGTGCTTATGAAGAGGATTAAAAAGTTTCCTATGGTGAACTACGTTTGAGTAAAATTGTGGATCGAATTGAATCAAATGAGTTTAGTGAACAGGTTTCTTACAGAGAAGATTATGGGGCACTCTTCACTACCATGTCTCAAGTTCAAGTTATTCTCGTTGAAACTCCTTAGGAAGTAGGAGAGGTTGAGAGAGATAAAACGTATTTGAATGAGAATAAAAATCAAGATGCATTTTCTCCCAAACATGATCATTCAAACGAGAACGATTTGTTTATAGGTGATGAAGTATTTGATGATGCATTACATAATGCGTGTTTGAGTCTCTTCAACCATGAAGCTCCATTTTCTATGGATGATTTTGTATCTTAGGATATAAGTATAGATCTGATGTATGCCTTTTTTGAATTCCATGAAATTGATTGTGCACAATTAAATGGATTGATTGACTCATATACAATGTGTATTTTTTAAGGGACTTTTGTGATTAATTCATTTTATATGAGTGCATTCGGGTTGAAATGAATCAATCATTTAAAAGCGTATCCTTTGAATATGAAGATAGTAATATTGGCTATGACTTTATAAATGCAAGCGTGCATTGAGAGCCAACTATGTGTTAGGGGAGATGTTGGATAGATTTCAAAAATCAAGTGGTGCTACAAATCCCTACTTCACACCAGCCAAAAACAAGTAAAGGAGTGTAAAGTAGAACCTTTGAGCTTCCCAAGAATCACAAATAATTACCTAAGTGCTTTAGAGTATGATCCTCTAATCAATGGATCAAAACAGATGAGTAGAAGATTCAACTATGAGCTAAAAAATTGTTATTTTGGTCTCTACACATGCTCAGTAAAATGAACAGTGCTCTCAACCTGCTAGCAATTGATCTAATTCCTTTTGGGAGTATCTAATTGACTTAGATAGCTATCAATCACAAGTTTTTCACTTAAATGATCAAGTGTACTCTGATAAATAAGCTTAGCAATCTAAGGATGCATCCCAACAATTTTGGGCTTCAATAGTATGCAGAATAATAAGCAGAGTTCTGAAGATATCTCGAGATTGAGAAAAGCAATGACATTGAAAATTTGTAAGAATAAAATAGACAGTATGCGGAATCTATACCACTTTAAATCACATCAAATCATCAACTATGCACTGAGAACAAGGTCTAAAGAGTTCACTATTATGAGATGATCATAACAGAGAAATGATGTAGAGATTTCATCAATGATTATGTATTAAATCACATAGAGTTACAAGGGCATTGGCAATGTATAGTTGCACATTGTGAGCATAGTGATGGAACTATAACAAGAGCTCACTAGACACTAAGGATCCCTCTCAAATGATCTCCAAATCAGGCTCTTCCTCACGTGAGATTTTGATTCATTTTTATAGCTTGGAGTTGGAGCCAATTTTAAGCTCTTTCCATAAAGTGAATCGTAAACTTTAGGACTTACTTTCTCATCAATAAACTACCAATTAATTCAAGATTTTGATTCCTCCTAACTCCACGTGAGAGGAGTGCAATTAACATATGTACTTTTACAAGGATAAAAGTAAATTGCTTTTTACAAGGGGATAGTCATATGTGAATTCAAATGATTAGATGAAGTGAATACTAGTTGTTCAAGTATGTATGCTTGGACTCATTTGCATCAACAGCTCCCCCTCAAGCCTAACATGGTCTTCATTTCTTCTTGATTTCCTGCAATCCAATCATCATCTTGAACCTTTTCATCTTAGTTCCATACAAGTATTTTGTTAGCATATCTGCACATTGCAAATTGGTTGATACTTAAGAAAATTGGATGTCCTTGCTAAGTAGCTTCTCTCTCACATAATGATAGTGCACTTCAATGTGCTTAGTCCTTGCATGATACATAGGATTAGCAGCCAAATGAAATGAGGTAGTGTTATCTCCAAAGATCATTGGATTATAAGAATGTAATCCCAAATCTGCGTAAAGTAGCTTAAGCCACATAGCCTCTTGTGTCACATTTGCAATGCCTCTTCTCCGTCATTGATGACAATGCCACAATCGGTTGTTTCTTTGATGACCATGAAATTAGCTTTGAACGTGCAAAAAATAAGTAGCCAAAAGTTCTCCTCCTATCATCTTTTGAGCCAGCCCAATCTGCATCAGAATATATCTTGATATCCAAGTCAGATGTGAATGGATAAAATAGCCCCTCATTTATGGTACCCTTTAGATACTTTAAGATCCTCTTGGCATCTTCTATGTGAGGTTTTCTTGGTGTATGCATAAATTGGCTTAATATACTTACTCCATAGCATATGTCCACTCTTGTTAGGGTTGCATAATTGAGACTCCCAGCAAACCCTTGCTAACGTGTAATATCTTCAAGTAGTTCTCCTGCATGAGATTTAAGTTTTTGATTGAGTTCCATAGGTGTACCTGCAACTTTAGTGTTCTCCATCTTGAATTTAACCAACATATCATGAATGTACTTTGTAAAGACATTACAAGTTCTAATCCAAGAAAGTATGCTAACAAACCAAGGTTATTGATTTTAAACTCTTCCATCATCTGAGCTTTGATTTTCTTTATGCCACTAGCAACATTCCATGTAATGACAATTTCATCCACATAAACACATGGATAAATAGCTTCTGAGTTACTCTTTTTAATGAAAAAATCAGAATTTGCTTTGCTAGCAACAAAACATTGGTCGTGCAAATATGTGGCAAGCCTATGGTTCCAAGCTCTAGGAGATTGCTTTAAACCATAAAGTGCTTTCCTTAATTTACATACATATTCTTGTTTTTCCTTTTCTTCACATCTATGTGGTTGAGCCATGTAGACTTCTTCAGAGATCCATCCATTAAGGAATGCAATTTTAACATCCATTTAATTCAAGTTCCAATTCTTTGAAGTAGCAATACTTACTCAAACCTTGATTGTTGGCATCTTAGCCACAGGTGAGAAGGTCTCCTCAGAATTGAGTCCATGGGTTTGAGCAAACCCCTTTGCTACTAGCCATGCTTTATACCTATTTATTGAGCCATCTGAATTCTTCTTTACTTTGTAAAGCCACTTCGATCCTATTACCTTCATGCTTGGTTTCTTGGGAACCAAATCCCAAGTATTCTTCTCTTGAAATGCTTGAATTTCATCTTGGAGAGCTTCTCTCGATTGTTCCTTCTGATTTTCTTCTTCAAATGAAGAAGGCTCCTCTAACATAGAATCTTTAGCCATGTATATAAAAGGCTTGGTAACTAGTAATGTGTCCTATCCATACCTTATGGGTTTCTTACTCTCCCTTTGAGATCTTCTAAGTTCTTGATTGGATGACTCTTGAATGTCTTCCAATTGTTTGAATTTTGTGTTTCCCTTGGATTTCCAAGCTTTGTAATCAATCTGTTCTTCATCTTCTTCTAGTAGTTGTGGTTCTTCTTGGGTTATGGTTTGAAAATCACTTTCCAAGTCATAAGATAGCTTCATTTTTTTGCAATCATCTTCAAACCAGGAATTATTTTCATCAAACACCACATCCCTACTAAGTATGAATCCTTTGTTAGTGGGATTGTACAACCTATATCCTTTCTTATTTTAGTCATAGCCAATGAATATACACCTTTTAGCTTTTGTGTCAAGCTTTCCTCTAATATGTGAGGGTATATGTGCATAAAGAATGCACTCAAAGATTTTACAATGGTCTAGGGAAGGTCTCTTGCCATTCCTACCTCGTAAGGTGTCATTCCGTCCAAGGACTTGGATGAAAACCTATTAATTAAGTATGTGGCTGTGGAAACAACATCTGCCAATAAGTAATTTGGAAGTTTCTTTTCATTCAACATTGATCTTGCAACCTCTACTATTAGTCTATTCCTTCTCTGTGCCAATCCATTCTGTTCAAGAGTGTACCTTGTTGTAAGCCTTTGTCCTGTAAGAAGGAGTCAAATTGATGTGGGAAATTCTCACCAGCTCCATCAGATCTAAGCCTCTTCAACCTTCTACCTATTTGGTTCTCAACCAATGCCAAATACTTCTTGAATCAAGTGAAGACTTCATCTTTATTCTTCATGAAGTAAAGAATTGTCCATCTACTATAGTCGACTATGAATGAGACATATTATTACCTTCGTCTTGAGATTGATGGCTCTCTACTAGGACCCCACACATCTGTGTGCACCACCTCCAGGTAGTCTTTGTACATGTATCCTTTTCTATTGAATGGTTGCATGTGTGATTTCGAATTGGCATCCTCCACATTTGTAAATCATGTGTTTCTTAGACACATTTGGAATGCCAAGCACACTCTAATCCTTTCATATTTGCTTTAGTGTCCCTTCACCTATATGGCCTAGTCTCTTATGCCATATCTCTAATTCAGATAGGGTTTGATCTTTGTAATTGAAGAGAGAAATATTTCTAGTATCTTCAACTTCAAATGTAAAGAGTCTCCCAGATTTCTCACCTTTTGCAATCCTCTTGAAGCCTTCTTGAGATTCCTCCACATATGCTTCATACCTTGTGAATCTACCTATAAGCCCTTCTTAACAATCTACGCAACACTAATTAGGTTTTTTGTTATGGTTGGTATAGAGAATGGTAGAACAGGGTGAATTAGCATCTACGTTGGTGCCTATTAAATAGAGAAAAAGAATGAACACAGCAAGACACAAAGTACACATGTGTAGCCTACAAACTTACGAGCTATATTTTTTTTTCGTTCTACCACTATTGAGGAATATGATCTTTATGATTTACTTTTTAATATTCAAGTTCTTCCTGAAAGGTTTGCATCTTCTTTAATATTCAAGTTGTTCCTTAAAGGTTTCTTTCGGTTGTTGCTTGAGTGCCAAAAGCTATTCTTATGCTATCATCTATGAGAGTTATGAGCTTGATTCATGGACATAAGCGTTACACATATCTCCACTTTTGAATAGTCCATAGGAATTAAATTTCGGGATGTTCATAAATCTTGTTTCAAACCAAATGTACTGGAGATTACTTTAAATATTGAGCTAACTGAAATCAAATCACTCTCAAAAAATTTCATTCTCTTTATCATTCTAATAAGAAACTTACATGCACCTGATTTCATCCTGGTGTTAGTCAAAATGAAATAAAGAGCGGAGAGAGAGCGGAGAGAGAGAGATAGAGAGAGATGGAGAGAGAGAGAGAGAGAGAGTCAAAATGCAGAATGGGAAGAAAGGAAATTGGCACATGTTAAGAGGTTTATGGAGAGAGAGAGAGAGATGGTGAGAGAGAGAGAGATGGTTATCCTCAAAATACGTTGAAGTATCTCTTGGCAATTAAATTCCTCGTGGTTAATTGCAGTGAGCATCATATGTGCACCTATGGGCACACACACACAGATGACATAAAGGAAGCAAACACAGGTTGAGGAGAGAAGGAAAATATTAACACCTACATGGAGTCAGGGTGTAAGAGTGTTTTTCTCTTCATCTAATATTGACCAGGATGGATACTTAAGGCCTACATCCATGAACCCTTAGCACACAACAACTTTTGGGCATATTTGAGAAGTTAGTTTTAAATGCTGACTGAGTGATGCAAACCCTAGAAGCCATTTCAAAAGATTATGGATTCTTAACTAAAGGATATATTACAAAGTTTATGCGAATTCATGATAATAGAATGGATCTTAATGATGTTTATGCATATATGAAACCTAGTGAGTTTGCAACAATTTTCTTGCATGAATTCAAGTTTACTATACAATAGCAAGTCCATAGATGAAATTAATTTAAATATACTCTAGGACATTCATTTAAAAAGTGGGTGACTTCTCCAAATAAAGGCCTTGGGACGATTGAACTATTACAAGAATTTGATGAAAGATTTCATTTCCCCAATTAAGTCAACAGGAGAGCATGTTGTAGCCCATGAGAAGGAAAATATTTTTTTTTTTCATAGTATAGACCCTGCTTTGGCCTTACAATTGGGAAACATATTTGAAAGATTCTACCTAACCAATGGGATTGACTAGAGAGTGGGTGAGTGTCACATTATGGTTATGTTTCCACATGGCCCCACAAGCAGCACATGCTATTGATGGACAAAGAAATAGAGAGGAACTCTATTAGGAGTCTTGTAACAAGAATAATCAGATGAAGGCTAGGTGGCGAACAAAAGAGAAACATCTTTTCTATAAAGGAAGTTCGGCAATAGCCTACTCTCCCGGACTTGAATTAAATTAAGAAACAAAGGTACAAAAGAAGGGGACTAGTGCCCACGGGACCCCCCAAATCCCACAAAGCAGGGGAAGCTTGGTTGATTCCTAGGTTGCACTACAAAGAAGGTTGATCACCCTCTCGTCGCCCTCATGCGGGACCCACTTGGGTTTGAGCTTGTTGTTGATCAAAAGGAGGACTTGATGGTGCCTGAAGGGGGGGGATTTCTTACTGTTGACAATCCTTTTGCCAAGGAGGAATAGAGATTTTTCAATCGACCACTCCCTGGGGGGGTCGCCGAAGTTGAGAGCACACCGCTCCCGCCAAATTTTCCACAGGACTTCCCCTCTGATTGCGTTCCAGAGAGCCGCAGAGCATCCAATCGCTTCTCCCAAAAGGACTTGTTTCCAACTAAGCTGTTTCTGAACTCTGATTTTCAGTCCAACCATCTGCTAGATTCTGTAGGAGTTGGGGCAAGTAAGGAAGATGTGTGGGACATCTTCGATTGCACGGTGGCAGCGTTTGCACCACGGAGGGATCCCACAAATTTTGCTTGCCTTATGGTTAGTCCAAATTCCTCGATGAAGAATTTGCCATAAGAGGACAGACTTCTTAATCTCTATAAGTGGGTGCCAGATACCCATGAATTTCATGTCCCACCGAAGCCGCGTCCAAGACAGGCACCACTTCTTGTTGAGGCTGATCTGGAGGTCAGTCGTTTCTTTGATGTTCGGGATTTTGAGTAGGCCATTTCCATTGTTCCATTTGAGACCACGTGCGTTCGGAGCATCATGTCCCATGAGAAGGCGAGTTTTGTGACGATCCCAAGCGAGGCATCTGCTTTGCAAGGTGTTCCATTCTTCGTAGGAGATGTTTATGCGAGGGTCGATATCCTCGTAGTTGATCCAACTGTTGGTGTCATGTTTCGAGAGGTGTTTCCATTTTTTGAATCCTTTGTTCCATAACTTCTTGGCATTTTGAATGTTCCACGACTCCACACTCTGGATGCCATGTATCGGAAACCAGATAGAGTCGTTTTGTCTGATTCCGGCCGCCCACTTCCAGTCCTCACTAATTCTTGTGAAGCTTTTGACTTTATTCCAGCCCTTCCAAAGAGAGCATACGAGATTGGAGCCTTTCGGGAAGACAGGTATCGGGGAGAATAGCAGGGTCATGATGTCAAGGTTCTTCCAGTTCGGGGACCCCGTGAGGGCCAACTCATTTTTGTTTCTGAAGATCAGCTTGGCCCACGAGGCCTCCCTATTGCACCAAGCTTTAATCATCCATTTGGCTGCCAGTTTGTTAGCCATACACCCAATGTCCAGGATGCCAAGCCCCCCGCTATCTCTAGGGCTGGTGCAGATGGCCCATTTGATTTTAGGCACCCCCCTTCTGTTATGATCACCCGTCCAAAGAAAGTTTCTGCAGATGCTATTCAGTTTGGACAGGCCTTGCTCATTCGGTCTCCAGCAAGAAAGGAAATAGATGGTAGACGAGAGGAGGAACGTGTTGATAACCATCGCCCGTCCAGCGAGATTGATTTGCATGCCTCTCCAGTAATTGAGCTTGTTTTCAAGTTTGGCCAGCACCCAGTTCCATCGCTGCTCCATAGAGACGCCAAACCCCAAGGGGATTCCAAGCAGCCGAAAGATTTGGCCCTGCGGAATGATTTGACAGCCATGATCAATGAGAAGGCCAGGTTGATGTCCCACAATGGCCCTAAAGGCGGTCTTATTGTGGTTGATTTTGGATCCAGAGGCCTCACAAAAGGTATCAAGACACCTCCAGAAAGTCTCCAGGCTGGTATTATCATTGTGAACGAACGCGTTCATATCGTCGGCAAAAAGTCTCATGATGATTTGACTGTGGTCGTGAGGTAGCTGGAGGCCTTTGATATTGCCAGCCTCCACATGATGAGCCACAAGTCCGCTCAGCCCCTCAGTGGCGATGGCAAAGAGAAGGGGGGCAAGAGGGCACCCTTGTCTAATAGATCTTTTAAGATGGATCGCCTTCGAAAGTTTGCCGTTAACGTTAATTTGGGTCGTTGCGTTGCCGAGAAGGGTCGCGATCATCTTGGTGAATTTCTGACTACATCCGAGGTCTTGGAGCGACTGCAGAATATAGTCCCATTCTAGCCTATCGTAGGCTTTGTCAAAGTCGATCTTGAGGAAGACCACATCTTGATTAGACTCATTTGCAAATTGAATACCTTCCCAAATATCCATAATGGTTTCCAGGATGGACCTGCCTTTGATGAATCCTTTTTGGTCCTCACTAAGCCAAGATCTCAGGTTGCACGCAAGTCTGTTGGCAATGACTTTGGCGACGATCTTGTATCCTGTTTGGAGCATCGTAATTGGCCGCCAGTTCTCGATTCTGTTTTTTTCCCCCTTCTTGTGAATCATCTTGATAATTCCATTATTTATACAAGAAGGAAGAGCACCAAATTTTAGCGCTTCTTGCCAAACCATCCGAAGAGGGGTGGCAACCACCAGCTTGAAGGATTTAAAAAACTCGTTAGTGAGTCCGTCGGGTCCCGGGCTTTTACCGAGAGGGAGGGCATCAATGACCTCAATGATTTCTGATTCAGAGATCGGGGCATGAAGCAGGGAGTGGAGGTTGGGTGGTATTCTCCGAGGGGAAACCCTAGAAATGGCAGCCATGCAGTCCCTTCTATGGTGGGAGAGGGGGTTCGAGGTTCCCAGGAGTCTCGTGAAGTGCCCTTCGATGATGCCAAAATTATCTTCTTCCGAGTTGCATACATTGCCATGTGGGTCTAGCAATAGGGGAATCGTCTCTCTGTTGTGTTTCCTTTTAAGGATACTGCACATCTCTTTGGTGGGTTTGTCGGCTTTTCCAGCCCACCACTCCTTGAAGAAGATTTGCAAGTTTTTCCTTTGTATTTCTTCCTCGTATCTCAACGCTGCTCTGATTTTTCGGAGACCTTTCTGGGCTTGGTATTTTCCTTTGTTCACTTCCTCCTCGAGTCGCCAGAGTCTGTGGTAAAGCGCTTCCCTACGAGCCCGCCGCACTGTCTCGAGCATCTTCTTAGTTCTGATCATGATCTTGCGAGACTTGTCGACCGCACTTCTCCAGCACTTGGCTGGGGCCAAGCCAGAGGCGAACGCCACCTTCCACACATCGGCAATCTCTTGATGGACGGAGGGGAGAGAGAAGGTGGAAGCGTTGGCATGGAACCACGGAGCCTTGTGGGTCCTGTTGGAAGGTTGAAAAGTGATAACGATCGGGTAGTGATCAGAGATGGTGAGGTCAGTACGTTGCGTGATGGAAGGGTGGCCCCACAGATGAGTAAAGCTCTGAGAGATGTAGCATCTATCAAGTCTAGCTTTCCTCAGATCCTCGCCCGCTTGGAGATTCGACCAGGAAAAGCCATTCGAGTCTTTGAATTCGACCAGATCCAAGTGGAGTTTGGTCATGTCCCACGTTTCTTTCTCCCGACTGTCGATGACCCTGCCCTTGCCCATCCATCTGTCCATAGGGTCCTCCACCATGTTGAAGTCTCCACATATAAGCACGTTGTGGGGAAGCGAGTCAAGAGAAGTCCAAGTGTTCAGCCTCTCCAAATCCCCGTTAGGGGCGTACAAAGAAACCATAGTAACACAGAGGGGAGCACCAAAAGAAACCGCAATCCAGCGGTGGTTTACATCTTCAATGGAGTTCTCAAGCTTTTCAAGCCAGGGTTGTTTAACACCGATAGCCGTTCCACCGGACCCCCGCTGGTGCTTTGTTGGGATCCACACATGGGCCGAGGAAACCTGTCTGAGCCGTTTCAGAAGGTCTTCTCCGTCAATTTTAATCTCTTGAATGCATATAATGTCTGGTTTTAAGCTAATGTCGCGGAGCCATTGACCAATGATGGCCGCTCTTGAGGGGTCGGTTAGCCCCCTAGCATTTAGCGAGATGACAATCATTTTTGTATTGATCCCTCTTTGCGGGAGGGAGCCTTGTCCTTTCTTCTCTTGGCTTCATCTTTCTTTTTCGCTGGGATCTGATCCCGACTTAGAAATCGGTTCTTGTGGGGGCTTTTCCAGGGTAACTCCAAAGGCTGTTTCCCTTTGCGGGATGCCCCCCGCTGGGGAGAATTGGTCCCCGTGCTCGGCATCGTTTCCGGGATCGTCGATCCAATGATGGAACTTTCACTATCCATGTTGTCTTCATTATTAGTAGTGAAACCATCTTCTTTGCTTGTAGTGTAGCCCTCCTGGGGGGTTTCTTTGTTGTCAGGGATCTCTAGGGCTTCGTCGTAGTTGTCTACCACAGGTGGCTTCCCACCTGGGTAGTCGAGCTCGTTGATCTCCTTTCCAAGATTGCAATACAAATTGCTGTGTGGGGTAATTGGCAGGTTGTTCCTCTCACCGTTGGCCCTCGGACTTCTTTTCCTTCTTCTTCTAACTTCAGTAAAGCCATCAGCATCAGCTTGTGGATTGAGGAGGCCCTTGCCTTCCCCTTCCTTGGTCAAGTGGGTCAAATCGTCAAAGTTGTCTTGAGCAGTTTTGGAGGCTTCTTGAAATTGCTTGTTTTTTTGCCTGAGAGGGCAGTCTTTAATCCTGTGACCTTGCTGGCCACAACGAAAGCACGCGTTGGGGAGGTTTTTGTAGGTGATATCCTGCTCCCAAACATCTCCTTCACCCATGTCCACTTTGATCGTTGATGGAAGCGGCGAACTGAGGTCGGCCTCGACGCAGATTTGTGGGTGCCATCTAGCATTGAACGAGTGTCTTGCACCCTCATAGATGAGACCACCAATGTCTTCTCGTGAAGCCAGCGGCTTGCCGATAGGGGAGACTATGTCCCACACGAAGTTGTACAAGAAGTATGGGAGGTTAGGGAGCTCAACCCAAAGAGGGTACCGAAGTGATTTCGATTTGTCGGGGGTAAAGTCCGGGGACCATCTGAATAAGCACAGGGTCGTCCGACCGAGCTGTCAGGTGCCAACGCTTAGGGCTTGGAACGCCATCTCTTCATTTTCAAAGACTAGCAGCATGTGGTTTGCTGGTAAGAACTGACATTTGCTGACAATTAGTCCTCGAGGGAACCACTCTTTTGGAAGCCATTGTCGCACGATTTCGAGCGGGGGCCTAGGGCCAAACACTTGGCCGACGAGGCAAACTTTCTTGAGCTCCTCCTGAGCAGACAGAACTGCGGGTCTACTGAGGGACACGATGGGGGATTCAACACTTTCGGATGCCCCAGGGGCGGCACATGACCCCCCCTCCAGCAGAGCGGCCAGAGTGCCGGTCTCCCCAGGGGGGGGGCGCGATTACTTTTCACGAGAGAGGACGAAGCCACATTCATGGCCGAAGGAACTTGCACCACTTTTAATTTTCAATGCCCAGCGGCAAGACCCTCCAACATAGAGAGAAAGCAGACCACGGACAAGGAAAACTCCCCCCACCGATCACATCGCATCCAAATACTCCGCTTTTCAGGGAAAAACAAAAAGGCCAAAAATCCCACAAAAGAGGGGAGCACACTTCTACTTTTTTGAAACTTTTCTAACTTCCTTTTTCTTTTTCTTCTTTTTTCTTCTTTTTTTTTTTTTTCCCTTTTTTTTTCTTCTTCTTCTTTTTTCTCTTTTTTACCTTTTTCTCTTCTTCTTTTTTTTTTCTTTTCTTTTCTTTTTTTTTTTCCTCTTCTTTTTTCTAATTCAAGCTATGAAAACCTTCCAAACAGGTGGCTTGGCCTTTTTCTTCTGGAAAATCGACTTTAAACTTCTTTAATGAAAGGGCGGCGTTAGCGCTCACGAAGCCAGCAGAAGTGAGGATGCGCGTTTCCACATGCGTGATGGACGATTGACTGAGGGCGCTCGTTCGTGCGAATTACTACCACTGTTCGTAAAGCTCACTGGGCTCCAAGACTGCAACATCTGACACGGGCCACGAGGACCAGAGCTGCAACGGCTGAGCCCGGCGCGCGAACAGTAGGAGGGAGGCCAGTCGGCGGCCACACCCCGGCGGTCAATCGGAGGGAGGACAGTCAGCGGTAATTGAATCCCCGCGATGGACAGTATTGACGCCGCGATTGACGGTATTGGCGATTGATGGTATTGCGAACGAGCCCGCAAATGGCGGTATTTGAATCCCCCGCGATGGACGGTATTGACGCCGCGATTGACGGTATTGGCGCCCGCGATGGACGGAAATGACGCCCGCGATTGACGCACCCCAAACAGTCACGATTGATTGAAACCTATCAGTCGCGATCGACTGACTCGCGATCGACTGAATTCTTCAATGGGTTTTCTATGAAAGGCGGTATGGATTTAAAGACATGTGTCGATTATCTGTTCATCGTCGTCTTCGCGTGGAAGCTGGCTGCAAGTGATACAAGCTGGGTTTGTAATGGAATCCACCGCCGTGAGTGATGACCGCCGTCGTGCGCATTTTGTTAGAAAGTCTTCTCTCTCTCTCATTATCTCCATCTCTGCACACATATTTGCGCCATAGCTGCTGCGCCGGAAGAGAAGATCTTGTGTTCGATTGTTTGCATGTATGTATTGGTTGGCATTGTTTGCATGAACGCAAGCTAGGGCTACGGCAAAAGGAAAAATGATTATAACGCAAGAGGTAGAGTGCAAAACATGCTTGTGAGATGCAAGAGATGGAATTTACATGTAATGCAAGATAGATGGATGGATTGTCAACACGTTCAAACTTTAGGTGGACGAGATTTTAAAGGGTATATAATAACTCGAGATTAATATTGTGGATCAAGGAAATACATGTTCAGGCACATGCTCAATTAATAAAGAGGAAGATATACACTGCTATGAGAATACAGATGATGATGGAAGATTACAAAGTGAGTTTTATGATGAATTGTTGGTTTCTGTACACCAACTCCATATAGATGAAGAGCAATGTGATGCGGTTTTTGAGGAGAAAGAAAAGTGTTTCTGAAGAGGATTAAAAAGTCAATAGAGGCGACTCGTTATCAGGATGAGATTTCATTTGGAAAATGAATGGCATCAAAGATGAGTTGATATTAATAACTAGTCCCCCACACTTGGAATGGCCATGGAGAACTAGTCCTATGATAAGAAGGCATTCTTGAGCCTTGTCCTCGATATTCACCTCCTATAGGAATATGAAACCTTAATTTTGGCCCTTGTCAACCAATAAGTGATTCATGATTAGGTCGTTGAAAAGAGCTAAAAGACCCTAAACATTACAAGATTTGAATTCATTTTCTTGTTTACATCACATCGTTCAATTTATTTCTTACATTATCTTGAGACGCTAAATTAAGCATAAATTCACAATGTTTTCGAAACTCATTGATATCAACCATTCGAACATCTTAAAACTCTCATTCACTAGGGTTTTAAACATTAACATCCACACATAATTAAATCTCATCTTCTTGGATAAATAATTGATCGAGATTAGGATCAGCCGTGAAACCAAAATCATTGTCATGAGTTTGAAAATTAAAATTTTATGGTTGAGCAAAGATCCGTCTCAAATTAGCATCAACTCAATCCAAATGAATTTCTTCAAAAACATCATGTGAGTGAGAGAAAAAATCACCAGTGCTTGAATTTATATCATTAATCCATTCATTTTCACCCTCAATTTCTTCATTTAGATAGGGTAAGAATTTAGACATGTTCTTCATATTCATTATGAATGCTAGACTTACATAGATTCATTTGTTTCATCACTTACACATGTATCAACCTCATCATATTCAATTTTATAAAGCTTGCAGCATTTGTTTTCAAGAGTGAAAGTAAACTAAACATTAAATTCCTTACTCTTCCAATCTTAGAGTTAGAGGATAAATCAGTATTATTAGAATAATCTTCCCAATCAACAAGCTTATCCTCGTAGCAACCCTTGTATTCTTTTTTCCCGTTTTCGCTGAATCTGAAAATAGAGCGAAATCATTTTTTATTTTAGTAATATATTCATTGAATTCATAGACATGTTTGCTCTTATATTTTTTATTTTCGTCACACATAATAAATTCATGTTGAATGTCAAAGTCAATCATCTATTGTGTTAATCCTTCGAAAGATCTTCTAAATGCACTAATTTTATTTGAAAATTCAGTCCTTATTCATCAATAAATGAGATTTGATTAAACCATCCCCTAGAACTGGGCAAGCCACTATGTTCTTAAGTAACGTCATCAAAACTGAGACTAGTGGCATATATTTTATGAAGTGGAATCATAACTAAACAAAAAAGCATCTATAATGTGATGAGCTTTTTGTTATGATAATATAGTCAACCATGATTTTGAGAAGGAAAGCTATTCTAATGCTAACATTTGTGAGAGTTAAGCACAAGATTCATGGATATAAGCGGTATGCGTTCCTCCACTTTTGAATACTCCATAGGAGTTAAATTTCAGGAGGATGTTCATAACTCTTTATTCAACCAAAATGTAGTGGAAATCACTTAAAATATTCAGCTAACTAAAATCAAATCACCCTGAAGAAATTTGATCCTCTTTATCATTATAATAAGAAACTTGCATGCATCTGATTTCATCTTGGTGTTAGTTTGTCAAAGGAGAGAAAGAGCGAGCAGAGAGAGAGAGATAGAGAGGGATAGATAGAGAGAGAGAGAGATAGAGAGAGAGAGAGTCAAAAGGCAGAATGGGGAGAAAGGGAGTTGGCACAGGTTTAGAGGTTCAACTTTCGGACATATTTGAGAAGTCAGCTTCAAATGGTGATTGATCGATGCAAGCCCCAAAGGCCTTTTCAAAGGAACATGGATTCTTAACTGGAGGAGATATCAAAAAGCTTATCCGAATTTATGATAACAAAATGGATCTTTATGATTTTTATGCATCTATGAAACCTAGTGAATTTGCAACAACTTTGTTGCCTGAAGCCAAGCCTAGAATGTGTACTCTATAGAGCAAGTCCATAGATGACATTACTTTAAATATATTCTATGGCAAGAGGATTACCTGATGGATATGACCATTCCCAATGTCATTCATTTAGAAAGTGAGCGGCTACTCCAAGTAAAGGCCTTGAGGTGATTGAAGTATTAAGAGAAATGAAGAACGATTTTCCCAATTGAGTCACCAGCAAAGGATGTTCTCGCCAATGAGAAGATAAAGCTCTTTTTTCATAGTAAGACGCTGCATTAACCCTACAATTGGGAGACTTATTTGGAAGATTTACCCAACCAATGGGATTGACAAGAGAGTGGGCGAGTGTCACATTATGGTTATGTTTCCATGTGGCCCCATGAGAAGCACGCTTTATTGATGGATAGAGAAATAGAGAGGAACTCTATCGTGACTCTTACAAGAATAATCGGATGAAGGCTAGGTGGTGAACAAAAGAGAAACATCTTTAAATTCGTTGTGATTGTTTGCGTCAACCCAAGATTGGGCTATCGCAAAAGCAAGAAGC
The DNA here is from genome assembly GCA_020310875.1 of Ceratopteris richardii. Taxonomy (NCBI): domain Eukaryota; kingdom Viridiplantae; phylum Streptophyta; class Polypodiopsida; order Polypodiales; family Pteridaceae; genus Ceratopteris; species Ceratopteris richardii. The sequence goes on along the minus strand of CM035432.1, from coordinate 52,765,385 downwards.
ATTCTCATGCAAGGGTTAGATTGCATAAAATAGTGTCCATGCTTGTGAGATGCAAGAGATGGAAGTTACATGTAATCCAAGATAGATGGATGGATAGTCAAAACGCTCAAACTTTACCAATTTCTGTTTAGACATCATTAATTTGCATGGACGAGATTCTAAAGGGTATATAAGAACCTAAGCTTAATATTCTTGATCAAGAAAATACATCTTGAGGTACATGTTCAATTGAGAAAGAGGAAGATATACAATCCTATGAGAATAAATATGGTGATAGAGCATTTCAAAGTGAATTTGATGATGAACTATTGGTTTGTGTTGGAATATTATCAAGCCTATGTGATGGGTTGAGTTTCAAAAACTTATGAAGTCTTGAAAGAAAACAATTGAAATAATGAAGAGTTCTCTTGTGAATTCACTCTTGTAATTGCTTGAGTATTCACTTACCTCTCAAAAGTGTGGAATGCACTTGAGGACTTCTTCTCTTCAAGCATAAAGGGTAGAAAGATTCAATTACGGTTGGATTTCACAACCTACAAGAAATCTCCCAAGCAAAATGTGATTGATTTTGTCAAAAAGATCATGTTTATTGCTGATCAACTATGAAGCATTGGAGAAGTGATAGATGAAGAACAGATTGTAAGGCAGGTCATCAATTGCTTAAAGTCAAATGACAAGTGGGAAGACTTTACCACAACAATGGATCTATACATGGATATGCATGTACCAGATTTCAATACACTAATTGGATAGCTACTTACTCAAGAGTCCAAGCTAATGAAGAATGGAGAAGGTTCCAAAGGTAATCAATCCTCTCCTTTGTACACTGATAAAAATAAAGTGAAAGACAACAAATGGAAAGGAAAGAAAGTGGATGATGAAGTAGGTACACATCAAGTTAAATATGTAGGAAAAAGTAGAAATACTAGAGGAAGAGGCAGAAGAGCAAGGCAAGGTAGGGGGAGACCTCAAGACTCTAATCCTTGTTCTACTTGTGGACTAATCAATCATACAACTGAAAACTGCTTTACGAATTTCAAGAATCAAAGAGGCAGAGGCTACAATAGAGGAGTTTATGGCTACTCAAGAAGGAGGTTCAACAATTCTTATGGCAACCAAAATTACTACAATCATTCAACCTATCAAGGAGGATATAAAGGGAGAAGAGACTTCAACAATTACACAGAGGAATCAAATCAAGAGGATTCATTGCTACTCATGAATATGAAAATGCCTCAAGGTAAATCTGATGAACATATTTTCTACATATATGCAAGGTGTTCAAATCATGTGGCAAGAAATGTGGCTCTTCTCGCAGATTTGGAAGATCCGAGAAATAAACATGAGGTACAAATAGGTGATGATACAAGGCACCTTGTGGAAAAGATAGGAAATGTAAAGGCACCAGATGGAAATTTCAATCTTCTTAGCAAGGTACTCTATGTTCCTGCCATCACTAAAAGTTTGATAAGTGTAGGATAGGTTGTGCAGAAAGCATTGCAAGTGAGATTCACAAGGAGAGGTGCATTTGTTGAGGATCCAAGTCAAGGATGGAGGAAGATTGCAAAGGGTGAAAAGATAGGTAGATTATTCGTATTTGAATTACAAGATACAAGGAATATAGCTCTCTTTAATTATGGTAGGTAGACACTAACAGAATTTGAAGTTTGGCACAAGAGGTTAGCACATATTGGAGAAAGATCACTAAAACAAATATGTAGAGACCAAACTGTACTTGGACTTCCTAATTTGGCAAAGCAGCATATGATCTATAATTTTAGCACATGCCTCACAAGTTATCATTCATGAAGAAAGGGTATATGCATGGCGACCTCTTGGAATTGGTTCATACAGATGTATGGGGACCCAGCAAGGATACTTCAATCTCTCGATCAAGGTACTATGTCTCATTCATTGCAATTGCAGCAGATGGACTATTCCATATTTTATGAAACACAAAGATGAAGTTTTTTCATGCTTCAAAAGGTACTTAGCTCTTGTGGACAATCAAAAAGGTAAGACATTAAAAAGCCTAAGATCAGATGGAGGGGGAGAATATTTCTCCCATGGTTTGGATTCTTTTCTCCAAGAAAGGGGAATCAAGAGAGAAATTACTACAAGGTGGAGTGATAGAGAGAAGGAATAGAACAATTGTTGAAGATGCAAGGTCTATGTTGAATGAAAAACACTTACCTAACTACTTGTTGGTTGAGGTTGTATCTATAGCCACCTATTTCATTAACAGGTTACCTTAAAAATTTCTAGATGGTATGAAACCATATGAGGCTTGGAATGGGATGAAGACCTAGCCTGGGTCATTGCAAAATCTTTGGATGTATTGTCTATGCTCATCTTCCTTCAAAGATGAGAGGAAAGATGGATCCAAAGACAGAAAGGTGTTTATTCATTGGATATGACAACAATAAAAAAGGCTAAAGACTATACAACCCAGGTAATAAAGGTTTCTTGGTGAGTAGAGATGTTGTGTTTGATGAGAATAGTTCTTGGTATGAAGATACATGCAGGAAAGTCAACTTACCTTATGACATTGAACATGACTTTCCAAAGCTTTTCAAAGAAAACTCTCCTATAGTTGAAGAGTAGGATGTTTCAGAAGATGATGAAATGTCTCAAATAGAAAGATTCAAAGTATGGAAGTCCAAAGGTAAAGCTAAAGTGCAAGAGCTTGGTCATGAAGCAGAATCATCACATCATGGTCTAAGAATATCCATGGGAGAGAAAACAAAACTAGAGAGTATGGATATGACACTTCTCTTGTTATTAAGCACTTAATCTACTTAGCAAAGGACTTAATTCAAGAAGGACGCTTAACATTTGAGGATGCCAAGGATAAGCCAGAATGGAAGCTAGCAATGGAAGAGGAAATTAAATCTCTAGAGGAGAACAAAACTTGGGAGTTGGTTCCCAAGTCTTCATCGATGAAAATAGTAGGTTCAAAATGGATTTATAAATTAAAGAAGAATTCTGATGGCTCTTTTAACTGGTACAAGGCAAGGCTAGTTACAAAAGGTTTTTCACAAACTCAAGGAATATATTATGAGGAGACCTTCTCTCCTGTGACAAAAATGTGCACAATGAGAGTTAGTTGCTTCTTCCAATAATTGGACAATTCTTTAATGATTGATAACAGAGGAAATGTATATGGCACAACCACCCAGTTTTGAAGATAAAGCACATCCTGATTTGGCATCCAAACTCAACACAGCTTTACATGGAATCAAACAAGCTCGAAGAGCTTGGAATCACAGACTTGTTACCTTCTTGGAGGATAAAGGATTTCAACCTAGTAAGGAAGACCCTTCACTCTTGATTAAAAGGAGTGATTCTGAAGTTATTTATGTATGTGTATATGTGGATGACATGAATCTCATAGGGAATGATGCAAATGGAATTAAGAAGATCAAGGACCAGATAAAATAGGAATTCAAGATAAGTGATCTTCGGTCACTCACATACTTCCTAGGGTTGGAAGTAGTATATACAGATCATGGGTTATTCTTTACTCAAAGAAAATACATTAGAGATATGCTGGCTAAGTTCAAGATGCAAGATGCTAAGGCTGCATGTAATCCAATGGACGTTAATCATAGATTGAACTCACATTAAGGAGAACTCATAGAGGATATTATAGGTTATCAAAGCCTTGTGATAAGCTTAAACTATGCCACCTTAACTAGGGTAGATATACATTATGGTGTGAGTGTGCTAAGCCAATTTATGGACACACCCAAAAAACCTCATATGGATGTTGGCCAAAGGATACTTGAATACCTCAACGGGACCATAAATGAAGAATTATATTATCCTTATGTATCTGACCTAGGAATAAAATTATTCTCTAATGTAGATTCTGCTGGCTCCAAGGAGGACAACAGAATCACTTTAGGATATCTTACCTTTGGAGGGTCTAAACGCATCTCATGGTCATCTAAGAAGCAACCCATAGTTGCTCTATCTTCCAGAGCAACGCAATAGAGAGGTCTTGCCATATCCACTCAAGAAGCAATGTGGATGAAGAATCTATTCATAAATCTTGGTTTGGAGTTTGGAGCTCCATATATATTTGGTGATAATATTAGCTCTTCACACTTGGCTGCCAATCCAATCTTTCATGCAAGGACTAAGCATATTGAAGTACACGACCATTATGTGAGAGAGAAAGTTTTGGGCAAAGAAATTTAGCTATCATATGTATCCACGCAGAAACAATGTGCACACATGTTGGTAAAAGCATTGAATGGTACTAAACTCAATAGATTCAAAACAATGATTGGGGATCGGTCATTGTCTGATGCATACTATCCCTAGTTTGCAGATTGGGAGCGACATCAACGACGGCATGACGCAGCGACATCAACGATGACCTGGACGTACAATCATAGAGCGACGTCAACACCAGTCTACAGAATGAACACTTGATCTGTGCAGGTTCTACAGTCAAGTGGTATCAAAGCGGAAGAATAATAGCAAGCTTCACAGGTGTATCCTTGCTTGACGAACGAACTCCGTCGAGGAGGTAACTCGGGAGCTCCGCGAGATAAGCCGAATCGAAGTAGAGCATCCAAATCTATCGTGATTCCTCCAGGGCGCGAAGTGTCGTGAGCGAAGTGTCCCGTGAGTGAAGTGTCGCGACAGCTGGGTGAAGTGTCGCGACAGGTGACCTGGAGCTATCGCGACAGCTGGAGCGAGGTGTCGCGACAGGCGGAATGTTTGCCTTCCCGAGGAGTCCTGGTCCATCACGGTGAGTCGCCGCCGCCGCAAAACGAGCCTCTGGGTGGTGTGTCGCGAGTGTGGACTATCGCGACAAGTGGCGCAGGTGTTTGCTTTCCCGAGGACTCTCCCCGCCCCGAGTGATTCTCTCTCTGTCCGTCGCGGTGTGTCTCTCTCTAGCGGCAACAGATAAATCCTCTGAATTCTGAATTCTTTAGAGTAAAGATGCACCTATTAAATCACCTTAATTTGAGAAAATCACCTTAAGAGTGCGAAAGGTTTGGCCTTTAAAGCTTTTAAGTTTCGACCTCAGAGATATTGGTGCGACAGACAACATCATAGCGCGTCCCTTCATTTGTGCGACAGACAGAAGGTAATGTTCAAGTGATCACCACCACTCTCTATCATGCGACAAACAGCAAGTAATGATCGAGCAATCGTGAGCGCACAACAGACAGCGCCCAACAACGCAGGACTCCACTGTTGACGACGCTCGTGGGCCCCATGGATGTGGCTTCATCATCTCTCGTGAAAAGTAATCGGGCCCCTCCCCCTAGGGAGACCGATATCCTGGCCGCTCTGCTGGAGGGGGGGTCGTGTGCCGCCCCTGGGGCATCCGAAAGTGTTGAATCCCCCATCGTGTCCCTCAGTAGACCCGCAGTTCTGTCTGCTCAGGAGGAGCTCAAGAAAGTTTGCCTCGTCGGCCAAGTGTTTGGCCCTAGGCCCCCGCTCGAAACTGTGCGACAATGGCTTCGAAAAGAGTGGTTCCCTCGAGGACTAATTGTTAGCAAATGTCAATTCTTACCAGCGAACCACATGCTGCTAGTCTTTGAAAATGAAGAGATGGCATTCCAAGCCCTTAGCGTTGGCACTTGGCAGTTCGGTCGAGCAACCCTGTGCCTATTCAGATGGTCCCCGGACTTTACTCCCGACAAATCGAAATCGCTTCGGTACCCTCTTTGGGTTGAGCTCCCTAACCTTCCTTACTTCTTGTACAACTTCGTGTGGGACATTGTCTCTCCTATCGGCAAGCCGCTCGCTTCACGCGAAGACATTGGTGGTCTCATCTATGAAGGTGCAAGACACTCGTTCAATGCTAGGTGGCACCCCCAAACCTGTGTCGAGGCCGACCTCAGTTCGCCGCTTCCATCAATGATCAAAGTGGACATGGGCGAAGGAGATGTATGGGAGCAGGACATCACCTACAAAAACCTTCCCAACGCGTGCTTTTGTTGTGGCCAACAAGGTCACAGGATTAAAGATTGCCCTCTCAGGCAAAAAAACAAGCACTTTCAAGAAGCCTCCAAAACTGCTCAAGACAACATTGGCGATTTGACCCACTCGACCAAGGAAGGGGAAGGCAAGGGCCTCCTTAATCCACAAGCTGATGCTGATGGCTTTATTGAAGTCAGAAGAAGAAGGAAAAGAAGCCCCAGGGCCAACGGTGAGAGAAACAACCTGCCACTTACCCCCTACAGCAATTTTTATTGCAATCTAGGAAAGGAGATCAATGAGCTTGACTACCCAGGTGGGAAGCTACTTGAGGTAGACACCTACGACAAAGCCCTAGAGATCCCTGACAATAAAGAAACCCCCCAGGAGGGTTACACTACAAGCAAAGAAGATGGTTTCACCACTAGTAACGAAGACAACATGGATAGTGAAAGTTCCATCATTGGATCGACGATCCCGGAAACGGTGCCGAGCACGGGGCCCAAGTCTCCCCAGCAAGGGGCATCCCGCAAAGGAAAACAGCCTATTAGGATGCTCCAAACAGGATACAAGATCATCGAGAACTGGCGGCCTATTACGATGCTCCAAACAGGTTACAAGATCATCGCCAAAGTCATCGCCAACAGACTCTCGTGCCACCTGAGATCTTGGCTTAGTGAGGACCAAAAAGGTTTCATCAAAGGCAGGTCTATCCTGGAAACCATTATGGATATTTGGGAAGGTATTCAATTTGCAAATGAGTCTAATCAAGATGTGGTTTTCCTCAAGATCGACTTTGACAAAGCCTACGACAGGCTAGAATGGGACTATATTCTGCAGTCGCTCCAAGATCTCGGATGTAGTCAGAAATTCACCAAGATGATCGCGACCCTTCTCGGAAACGCAACGACCCAAATTAACGTTAACGGCAAACTTTCGAAGGCGATCCATCTTAAAAGATCTATTAGACAAGGGTGCCCTCTGGCCCCCCCTTCTTTTTGCCATCGCCACTGAGGGGCTAAGCAGACTTGTGGCACATCATGTGGAGGCTGGCAATATCAAAGGCCTCCGGCTGCCTCACGACCACAGTCAAATCATCATGAGACTTTTTGCCGATGATATGAACGCGTTCGTTCACAATGATATTACCAGCCTGGAGACTTTCTGGAGGTGTCTTGCTACCTTTTGTGATGCCTCTGGATCCAAAATCAACCACTCTAAGACCGCCTTTAGGGCTATTGTGGGACATCATCCTCGCCTTCTCATTGATCATGGCTGTCAAATCATTCTGCAGGGCCAAATCTTTCGACTTCTTGGAATCCCCTTGGGGTTTGGCGTCTCTATGGAGCAGCGATGGAACTGGGTGCTGGCCAAACTCGAAAACAAGCTTAACTATTGGAGAGGTATGCAAATCAATCTCGCTGGACGTGCGATGGTTATCAACACGTTCCTCCTCTCTTCTACCATCTATTTCCTTTCTTGTTGGAGACCGAATGAGCAAGGCCTGTCCAAACTGAATAGTATTTGTAGAAACTTTCTTTGGACGGGCGATCATAACAGAAGGGGGGTGCCTAAAATCAAATGGGCCATCTGCACTAGCCCTAGAGATAGCGGGGGGCTTGGTATCCTGGACATTGGGTGTATGGCTAACAAACTGGCAGCCAAATGGATGATTAAGGCTTGGTGCAATAGGGAGGCCTCGTGGGCCAAGCTGATCTTCAGAAACAAGAATGAGTTGGCCCTCATGGGGTTCCCGAACTGGAAGAATCTTGACATCATGACCCTGCTATTCTCCCCGATCCCCGTCTTCCCGAAAGGCTCCAATCTCGTGTGCTCCCTTTGGAAGGGCTGGAATAAAGTCAAAAGCTTCACAAGAATTAGTGAGGACTGGAAGTGGGCGGCCGGAATCAGACAAAACGACTCTATCTGGTTTCCGATACATGGCATCCGGAGTGTGGAGTCGTGGAACATTCAAAATGCCAAGAAGTTATGGAACAAAGGATTCAAAAAATGGAAACACCTCTGGAAACATGACACCAACAGCTGATCAACTTCGAGGATATTGACCCTCGCATAAACATCTCCTACGAAGAATGGAACACTTTGCAAAGCAGATGCCTCGCTTGGGATCGTCACAAGACTCGCTTTCTCATGGGACACGACACACCGAACTCGCTTGGTCTCAAATGGCACAATGGAAATAGCCTACTCAAAATCCCGAACATCAAAGAAACGGCTGACCTCCGGATCAGCCTCAACAAGAAGTGGTGCCTGTCTTGGACGCGGCTTCGGTGGGACATGAAATTCATGGGTATCTGGCACCCACTTATAGAGATTAAGAAGTCTGTCCTCTTATGGCAAATTCTTCATCGAGGAATTTGGACCAACCATAAGGCTAGCAAACTTTGTGGGATCCCTCCTTGGTGCAAACGCTGCCACCGTGCTATCGAAGATGTCCCACACATCTTCCTTACTTGCCCCAACTCCTACAGAATCTGGCAGACGGTTGGAATGAAAATCAGACTTCAAAAACAGCTTAGTTGGAAACAAGTCCTTTTGGGAGAAGCGATCGGCTGCTCTGCGACACTCTGGAACGCAATCAGAGGGGAAGTCCTGTGGAAACTTTGGCGGGAGAGGTGTGCTCTCAACTTCGGCAATCCCCCCAAGGAGTGGTCGATTGAGAAATCACTATTCCTCCTTGGCAAAAGGATTGTTAACAGTAAGAAATCCCCCCCCTTCAGGCACCATCAAGTCCTCCTTTTGATCAACAACAAGCTCAAACCCAAGTGGGCCCCGCATGAGGGCGACGAGAGGGTGATTAACCTTCTCTGTAATGCAACCTAGGATTCAATCAAGCTTCCCCTGCTTTGTGGGATTTGGGGGGTCCCGTGGGCACTAGTCCCCTTCTATTGTACCTTTGTTTCTTAATTTAATTCAAGTCCGGGAGAGTAGGCTATTGCCGAACTTCCTTTATAAAAAAAAACAATGATTGGCTTGCAGGTAATATTGGAAGATTGAAGCACATTAGGCTTGATGGGGAGCTGTTGGAGCAAATTATTGGCAAGCCTATGTGATGGGTTGAGTATCAAAAAATTATGAAGTCTTGAAAGAAAACAACTCAAGTAAAGAAGCGTTCTCTTGTGAACTCACTCTTGTAATTGCTTGAATATTCACCTAAAGTTATAGTAAAAGAATCAAAAGTGGTTGAAGCCACTTCATGATTAGGTAAGAACCCCAAAAATTAGTAAAAGCATCTATCTCTAAAAATTAGGAGAAGAATCTTAGGTGAGCGAGAATCCAAATTAAAACTATGGCTCCAAAACACACCATATATATGCAACTCTTCTAGTCTCGAAAAAGACAGAATAGATAGGAGGGCTCCGTGCCAGATTTGAGTGTGCTTTTAGAGCTCACATATGTATCAATAAATCCATTGTACTTTCCATATAATTTACATTTGATTTCACTCATATTTGTTGCCTTAACGTCAAGTATATGTGAGTGTATTGTTCACTATAAAAGCTCTCAGTTTTTCAGTCAAATCAGAGAGATGCTTTTTCTGAGTCCAGTTCATCTTTTTCAATGTTTTAACTTGGTAATGATAGTTCTCCAAGTCTACTTCCAATCACAAAGTCTCGTTGTATTTGAAGTCTTGAATTGTGAGAAACATTCATCACAAACTGACTGTGTATTTACATCTACTGCCTCGTGAAAAGTCGGGATTACATAGGTGATTTGCTAAAATGATTTCTCTCAATATACTCACTCATTTGTATTTAAATAACTTCTAATAGGTTTCTTTGCTTCCTAATTAGTCGTCTCTTAAATCTCTCTTGTCAATTTTAATCAGAAAATCAGTACTAAGTGAAATAGCTGAGCTTATCTTTCAAAAATAGAAAGGTATTCTCAAGTTGACTCTTGGTCAAACTCATTAGTTTTGAATCAAATGTTTGTAAGTGATCCCCCAAAGTAGATAGGGTATCTACTACATCCATTTGCAAGCTAAAAGGGCTTACTACATATCCTTGGAGTAAACGTGGCTAGCGTAGTGCAAAATTTCAGTAGCACCACTTCATCTTCAACACAGACTATCCATCTCCTCACAGTTTGTGTACATCTAAACCATATAGAAGAAGAGCAATGTGATGAGGTTTTTGAGGAGAAGAAAAGTGTTAGGGTAGAGGATTTGAAACTCTCCTATGGTGTACTATGTTTGAGTAATATTGAATATCCAATTGAATCAAATGAGCTTAGTGAAGTAGGTCTTAAGGTTTCTTACAATGAAGAATATGGGACACTCTTCACACCACGTCTCAAGTTCACGATATTCTCGTTGAAACTCCTTAGGAAGTAGGAGAGGTTGAAAGATATGAAACTTATTTGAATAAAGATGAAAATCAAGATGCATTTACTCCCAAAGATGATCATTGAAACCAGAACGAGTTGTTGATAGGTGATATAGTATGTGATGATGAATCACATAATGACTGTTTTAGTCTGTTCAACCATGAAAATCCGTTTTCTATGGATGTTTTTGTATCTCAAGATACAATTATAGATCTGATATATGCCACTTTTGCATTGCATGAATTTGCTTTTGCTCAGTTAAAAAATGGATTGATTTAGTCATATCGAATGTGTATTTTTGAAGGGAGTTTTCTGATTAGTTCATTTGAGATCAATGTATCCAAGGTCGATATGAATAAATCATTTGAAAGTTTTTTCTTTGAATATGAAGATAATAATATTGGCTATGATTTTATGAATGCAAGTCTGGATCGATATCCAACTATGGACTAAAATTTTGAAGGGATTGTGAGAAAGTTGAAGATTCATTTTTCATCGTTTGTTTTCTTATTAAGATGGATTATTGAAAGATCATGTGATGGATTAAAGAAATATACAATATCAAATATAGATTAGGATTGTTTTGATGTTTCTCATTGTTTTTCAATTTCCAATGTCTTTCAGGATAATCACGATGATATTCTTTGCAAGAAATGAAGAAAATGGAGATTATGGAGATAAAGAGTGAGATTGAATATTAGAGAGCTTCTATGTTTAGAATATCTTGAATAACGTTGTTCTTCTTTTGCACTAAATATGATCTTGAATGCATCTCAAAGTATGCAAATTTGCATTATCAAATGAAAATGATTTTATGTCCCATAGGTTCATAATTAATTCCACATTAGTTTATTTATAAATATCATGAATAAATTAGGAATTAAGATGGGAGTGCAAAAAGCCTCTTTGATTAGAGCCTTCAGAAAGTATACCATTTTTACACCATGGTTTAGAGTACTTGCATCTAGAGTACGCATGATTGATTTTGTAAGTCCACGTGATTAGCACGTCCATTTGCATAGAATAATTTGTAAATAGCATGATTAGCTCTAGAGTTTGAGGACTGAGTGACAAAGTTACTTCATCGAAATCCGATTAACGTTTTTATTGCACCGTGATGTTTTCAAATGCACTTAGAGTGTGCACGCATAGATAGGATTCGACTCAAATTCCAATGCACTTGCGTTTGATAATCGTAAGCTCAAGTTTAAATACGAATTGCAGATATGCATTCAAAGAGTGGCATTGGTGCATCCAAATGATGACATGTTTGGATGAGATGGAGCTCATGATGATTTTCAACGTCACTTATGATACTGCTGTTTGATTTCTTGAGAAAGTTAATTGAAGAGAATCATACTTCTTAAACAATGCATTCACCTTGTTCATTTCAAATTGGGTCATGATATAGAATAGAATATAGCCCTTCAATGGAATGATATTAAGACCAAGCTTTACTTGTTTTTGGAAGCATGCTATGTAGTTCTCAAAGCCCACAGGGTTATGGGATCATATTATTTATATTTATACCAAAAAGTGAAATCACTAATGTTTCCTTTGGAATATACACGTTCAAAGCTAGAGAGACATTTCACATGGATGAGTGCTTTTAGATAGCGCTTCTGAACTTCATGAGAACGCATAAATACTCGGCCAGGCATTATGTGCTTAAGTTACATCATCACAATTGAGACTATAGCCCTATTTTTATGGACGAAATTGTGATGAAAAAAGATCAAGTGGAATCATAATCGTAGAAACACTCAAGGAAAATGAACGTGAATTCTTTAAGGTGAAAGCAAATAAAAGAAGGTTATTGGTTTTTATACAAAAGGCAATGGATGCATGGATAACTTTTGGAAGTGGAACATAGTTGGAGTTTGACATGGAGAGGCAGTGATCTCAGGTGGTAAGGGAAGGTCATAGAAACCATCGTATATTGACAGAAAACATGAGATGAGGTGCTTGACCACAAAAGAGTGTCGTGAAAAAGTTGATCGATGTGAGTTTCTTGTGTTCATAGTGTAGAAATGCATGTTGATAGTTGTTATTAGGGCTAGGATCATAGATAGTAGATAGAAGACTCTTTTGAAAATCACATGATAGGAAAAAGGTAGGTGGAGAAAGATATATGTTGACAAAGGAGAGTAGATGTATTATGTATAGGAAAAAGGACTGGGGCATGCAATTACATGTGTATGAAACAATCAAGGTTTTTTTTCCTCTCGATGGAGGGAGGATAATATTTTTCAATTGAAGGGCACTGAGCAGATCCTTTGTGAAAGGGCAATAAATAGATGGAAGCATGTAATTCTATACTGTTGGTGTAAATCACAAGCCTACACATATTGCTTGAAAGATATCTTGAAAACTCTACATATGTGAAGAAGCATAGGAACCATTGCTAATGGTTAATTACCACTTTATCTCATTGTAAAAGTCAAATTGACTTGGAATATTTTGTAATCACCTACCAAAAGGATTCATGGAAAAAGTTAGCTATTTAGTTGAAGGAATATCTCCTAAGATATAGGAGCTTGATCATAGGGAGCCAAAAGTTTGAATTTGAATTCAAATTTTTACTCATTCCTATAAAAATGGACATGGAAAAGTCGCGGGTAGAACTCATATCTCCCGAGCTTCTCATCCGTGATTCTGAGTGTGTGTGAGGCCTATACTCTAGCCCACACCTATCTACACCGTTAGGCAATGATTTTCATGCCAATGGATTTGTATACAAGTGTTCATTAATACATACATTCACATTGGTCACTTCTGAGTTCTTTGTCATACTACTCAAAAGTCTGTCAACTTATGAAGTGCATATCTCGGTCAATTCTTCACCAAATTCAGTGATTCAAAGCTTGTTGGATTCCGCTTGAAGTTATCTACATGCTGCTAAAGTTTGAAGGTATTTTATTCAGCCATTTCAGAGAAATCTGCGTCGAGGTGATCACTGGTCAATTTCTGCTAGAGTCCTAAAAAGTCGGGGGTATAGCTTAACTTGCTAAATTGATTTCTCTTAGCATACTTTATCTTTTTACATCATTCCACTTGGAATAGTTAGATTAATAAGATAATTAGATACCCTTAAAAGGAAGTTTTCCAATTCCTATTGTGCTGGTCATACTCAGTAAAATATCCAGCAGGTGTCAATACATAAATAGAAGGTTTTCTTGAGTTTGTGAGTTTCAAAGTTATCTGTTTTGGCTCAATCATTGCACACATCATTTCCAAAGTACATAGGACAGATTATGGTGTCATTGGAAAGCTAAGGAGGTCTACTTATCAAGTCTGAAGCAAAAGATGGCAGTACCTACTCAGTCTCTTGGAGCATCCATCCATCTTTCCCAACAGTGGTATCAGAGCAAACTAAGATAAAATGCGAGATGGTTTTCCTTCATTTATTGATAAATTGGACAAGAACAACTATCAAGCATGGTCTCTAAGGATGAAGACCTACTTACAAGGAAGGATTCTCTATGGATACATCTCAGGAGATGAGGAATTTCCCTCATTCAAAACAAGAGGATTACCAACCAAGGAAGAACATGAAAAGCTCAACACATGGTGTGCTAAGGATGCATTGGCAAGGTCTTATTTACTCAACTCCATCTCTGATTTTCTTTTGCCACATATTAGAAATTGTAAGACATCCCAAGAAACTTGGAAAACCTTGTCATCATATTTTTCTTCCAACACAAGGGCTAGGAAAATTCAGTTGTGGATTGAATTCACAACATTAAGGAAGCAACCTAAGCAAGTTGTTTCAGAGTTTGTGACCAAGATTAAAGATGTAGCAGATGAGTTAGCAAGCATAGGAGAAGAGATTGAAGAAGAGCAGATTGTAAGGCAATTGATCAATGGGATCAAGGCTGATGACAAATGGGAAAGCTTCACCACTACCATGGACCTCTACATGGACATGCAAATACCAAATCTAACAACTCTCATGGGACAATTGTTTACACATGAAGCAAAGCTCAACAAAAATGGAGATACTTCCAAAGGTAACAACTCTTCTGCCCTATACACTAATAAGAAGTCTAAGGATAAAGGCAAGAGCAAGAAGGTGGAAGAAGAAGGCAGAAGGCTCTACCTCCCAAGCCAACTATGCAGGAAGAGGTAGATCATCAAAAGGAAGGGGCAGAGGAGGTGAATAAGGTAGGGGGAGATCCTATAACTCCTCACCATGCAACATTTGTGGTTTATCAAATCATACTACAGATGAGTCTTTCAGGAACTACAAAAATTAGAGAGGAAGAGGATACCAAAGAGGTGGATACTCACAGTCAAGAGGTAGATTCAATCATCACCAAGGCTACAACAACAACTACAACAATAATTACAATGGCAACTACCAAGGAGGATTCAAATCCAGAAAGGACTACAACAACTACAGAGAGGAGCAGGATGACTCTCTTCTGATCATGAACATGACTTCAAAATTAGGTACAAATGATGACCACCTATTCTACATTGACTCAGGGTGCTCAAATCATGTGGTTGGCAATGTAGCACTACTCTTTGATCTTGAGGAACCAAAAGGTAAGCATCAAGTTCAAACAGGTGATGACACCAAGCATTCAGTAGTTAAAGTTGGAAATGTTAAGACTTGTGATGGAAATCAGAATTTGTTGAGCAAGGTACTCTATGTACCAACCATTACCAAAAATTTGATGAGTGTTGGACAAATTGTGGAGAAAGGTTTGCAGGTTAGATTCAACCAATATGGAGCATTTGCGGAGGATCCAAAACATGGATTCAAGAGTGTTGGGAGAGATGGTTGGATGCACTCAAGAGATTGAGTTGAAGCTGCTAGACCTGCTTTGCTCCAGCCCTCCTTGACTCTAGATATGCTTAGTACACTTGATTAGCTTCCAAATGATACTAAGAAAGCATATATGTACTTTGCAATTGATATGTGTAATGATCAAATCAAAACAGACTACTTGAGACTTCAAAAATCAAGAAAACTTGCTATTCTTGTATTGAAACCTGCTCAGTCTTTCACTCAGTGTGACCAGCACACTTACAATTGATCAAATTCCTTCTGGACATATTAAATTAGCTTAACAAGCTACCATTTGCAAGTGGAATGAGAAGAAATGACAACCTATACTCTGAGAAAGAAGTTTAGCAAAATTATAAGTACCCCCGATTTTTTAGGAATTTTGCAGAAGAATACCAATGACCACTTCGAGCGAGATTTCTCTGCAATGGCTGAACTAATTGACTTCCAAATTTGTAGGCGTGTAGAAGACTTTGAGCTGAATCCAATGTGCTTTGAATCATTTGATTTGGATAAGTAGATCCTGAGATATGCCCTGTTGAAATTGACAGAATTGGTGGTAGACCACTCAGAAAACACAGAAGTAATGAATGTAACTCTCTCTATTAATTCACATGAATGTACAATCTCATTGGCTTGATAGGTGTAGCCTAATGAGTTGAAGATGTGTAGGCTATGGTGTAGCACTCACACACTCAGAGATAATGAAGAATGGAGCTCGGAAGTTCACCCGTACTATCGCGAGTTTTTCACATGATTTTTATATGTGATGGAGATACATTTGAATTTCAAATTCAAACTAAGGCTCCCTAGAATCTCTCCTCTAAAAGTAGGGAGATATTCTCTCCATTTACACCATCCAATTTCCACGACTAATCAAGTAGGTGTGTGTTCATAAATGTCAAGTCACTAAGACTTTTACAATGGAAGTAAAAGTTAATAAATCATAGGTATGGGTTCCTATGCCCTTTCCTTCAAGTGAAGCCTTGATGAAATTTGTCCGAGCTAATCTTCCAAAGTTCCAAGCCAAGTGTGAAGGCTTGAAATGCACCAACAGCTCCCCCTCAAGCCAAACACTTTGGCTTAAGTCTTCATCTTCAATCTTCAATCACATCCTGTAATCCAATCATGGATTTGAATCTGCATAACTTGTTTCCATCCAAAGCTTTAGTGAGTAAATCTGCACATTGCATATTAGTGGACACATAAGTCAATTGAATGTCTTTGCTTAGCAATTTTTCTCTCACATAGTGGTAATGAACCTCTATGTGTTTGGTTCTAGCATGATATATTGGACTAGCTGCAAGGTGAAGAGAGCTTGTGTTATCTCCAAAGATGATTGGAGGCCTAGTGTATAGGCCTAGTTCTGTATACAAAAGCTTTATCCAGATAGCTTCTTGAGTGGCATTGGCTAGCCCTCTATACTCTGCTTCAGTGGATGACAATGCCACTGTAGGTTGCTTCTTGGCTGACCAAGAAATAGGTTTATCTCCTACAAAACAAATGTAGCCTGATGTGCTTCTCCTATCATCCTTGCATCCTGCCCAATCTGCATCTGAGTATACTTTAATGTCAATATCTGATGTATAAGGAAAGTACAAACCATGTCTTTGAGTTCATTTGAGGTACTTCAAGATTTTCTTTGCTGCCTCTAGGTGAGGTACCCTTGGTTTGTGCATGAATTGGCTTAGCACACTAACTCCATATGCTATGTCAATTCTTGTCAAGGTAGCATAATTCAAACTACCTACCATGCTTTGATATCCTGTAATGTCTTGTATTTCATCCCCTTCATGAGCACTTAGCTTTAGATTGACCTCCATTGGAGTAGTTGAGACTTTAGCATCCTGCAAACCAAACTTCTTGACCATATCCTGTACATACTTCTTTTGAGTGATATATATACCTGAGTTGGTGTAGACTAACTCAAGACCTAAGAAGTACTTCAATAATCCAAGATCATTAATCTTGAACTCTTTCATCATCTGTCCTTTGATGTGTCTAATCCCATTCACATCATTGCCTGTAATGATGATGTCATCAACATAAACACACAAGTAGATTACCTCTGTACTATTTCTCTTTATGAATAGAGAAGTGTCTGCTTTACTCATCACAAATCCTTGGTCTTGGAGGTAGGTTGTCAACCTGTAATTCCATGCTCTAGGTGCCTGTTTTAATCCATATAGAGCCTTCTTCAATTTACAAACATAGTTTACCTTCTTGGGATCTTCATAGCCAGGTGGTTGTGACATGTAGACTTCTTCAGATATCCATCCATTCAAGAAAGCATTCTTGACATCTAATTGGTACATGTTCCAATTCTTGGATGCAGCTACACTCACCAATATTCTGATAGTTGGCATCTTAGCCATAGGAGAAAAAGTCTCCTCATAATCAATGCCTTGGGTTTGTGCAAAACCCTTGGCAACCAACCTAGCTTTGTACATGTTTATTGTTCCATCAGAATTCCTCTTTAGCTTGTAGATCCATCTGGATCCTATCACCTTCATAGAGTCCTTCTTGGGTACCAAGTCCCAAGTATCACTCTCCTTGAGAGCTTCCATTTCTTCATCCATAGCTCCTTTCCATTCTGGTTTGGTGATTGCTTCTTCATAGGTACCTGGTTCTTCATTCAACAAATCCTTTGCAAGATATACAGAATGTTTAGTTACAAGTGATGTGTCATACCCAAATCTGATAGGTTTTTTACTTTCTCTCTGAGATCTTCTAATAGATTGATTTGAGGATTCTGGAATATCCTCTAGTTGCTTCATCTTCATCTTCCCTTTGGACTTCCATGCTTTGAACTCCTCAAGATTGATAGTGTCATCATCCTCTGAGCTTGGATCTTCTCCATTGCTTGGTTCCTCTTTGATTAGCTTTGGGAATTCTTCTTGTAAGTCATAGGGTAGACTAACCTTCCTGCATTCATTCTCATACCATGAGTCATTCTCATCAAAGATGACATCTCTGCTTACCTTGAAGCCTTTGTTTGTTGGGTTATAGAATCTGTATCCCTTTTGGTTCAAGTCATAACCAATGAAGATACATTTTTCAGCTTTAGGGTCTAGCTTTCCCCTTACCTGTGAGGGAATATGCACATATGCTACACAACCAAAGATTTTGCAATGATCCAGAGAAGGTCTCTTACCATGCCAAGCTTCATATGGTGTCATGCCATCAAGTGATTTGGATGGCAACCTGTTGATGAGATAGGTGGCAGTAGATACACTCTCTGCCCAAAGATAATTTGGCAATTTCTTTTCATTAAGCATAGATCTAGCTGTTTCTACAATGAGTCTATTCCTTCTTTCCGCTACCCCATTTTGTTCAGGTGAGTACCTTGTAGTTATCTCCCTTTTGATGCCTCTTTCGTGCAAGAAATCTTCAAACTCATTTGAGAAGTATTCTCCTCCTCCATCTGACCTTAGCCTCTTCAAGCTTCTTCCTGTTTGGTTTTCAACAAGTGCAAGATACCTCTTGAAACAATTAAACACTTCATCTTTATGCTTCATAAAGTATAAAATAGTCCACCTGCTATAGTCATCAATGAAGGACACATAATACCTTGATCCTGAAATAGAAGGGTCCTTGCTAGGTCCCCAAACATCTGTGTGTACCAAGTCTAGGTAGTCTTCATGCATGAAACCTTTCCTTGAATAGGGCAACCTGTGAGACTTACCAAACTGACATGCTCCACACTTATAAATCATGTGTTGCTTGGATACATTAGGTATCCCAAGCACACATTGATCCCTGCACATTTGCTTTAGGGTTCTTTCACCTATGTGACCTAACCTCTTGTGCCATATTTCTAGCTCTGAAAGTGTTTGATCCTTGTAATTATATAAAGCAATGTTCTTGGTGTCTTCTAGCTCAAAAGTAAACAATCTACCTGATTTTTCCCCTTTGGCAATTCTTTTGAAACCATGTCTTGGGTCCTCCACATATGCTCCATGTTGAGTGAACCTGACCTGCAAACCTTTCTCCACAATCTGACCAACACTCATTAGATTCTTGGTGATGGTTGGTACATAGAGTACCCTGCTCAATAGGTTCTGGTTACCGTCACATGTCTTTACATTACCAAGCTTTACAACAGAGTGTTTAGTATCATCACCTGTTTGTACCTGATGTTTGCCCTTGGGTTCTTCCAAATCAGAGAGTAGTGCCACATTGCCAGCTACATGGTTAGAACATCCTGAGTCAATATAAAATAAATGATCATCATTTGTACCTGCCTTGGAGGTCATATTCATGATCAATAGGGAGTCATCTTGCTCCTCTGTGTAGTTGTTGTAATCCCTTCTATTTCTGAATCCACCTTGGTAGTTCCCATTGTGGTTGTGGTTGTAATTGTTGTTGTACTGATTGTTGTATCCATTGTAGCCTTGGTGTTGGTTGATCTTGCCTCTCCCTTGAGAGTATCCACCTCTTTGATAGCCTCTTCCTCTCTGATTCTTGTAGTTCTTGTAGCATTCATCTGTGGTATGATTGGACAATCCACAAATGTTGCATGGTGATGAGTTGTAGGATCTCCCCCTACCGGACTTACCTCCTCTGCCTCTTCCTCTTGAGGATCTACCTCTCCCTGCATAGTTTGCTTGGGAGATAGAACCTTCTTCATCAACCTTCTTACTTTTACCTTTATATTTAACCTTCTTATCAGTATATAGAGCAGAGGGGTTGTTACCTTTTGATTGATCTCCTGCCTTTGTAAACTTTGCTTCATGTGTGAATAGTTGGCCCATGAGTGTTGTGAGATCTGGGGTATGCATGTCCATATAGAGGTCCATTGCAGTGGTGAAGCTTTCCCACTTATCATCTGCCTTGAGTCCATTTGTTACTTGCCTGACTATTTGCTCCTCTTCAATCTCCTCTCCAATGCTTGCTAATTGGTCTGCCACATCTTTAATCTTAGTCACATACTCTGAGACTGATTGCTTTGGTTGCTTCCTAAGGGTTGTGAATTCAATCCACAGTTGATTCTTCCTGGCCCTTGTGTTGGAAGAGAAATATGTTGACAAAGTTTCCCAAGTCGCTTGGGAAGTCTTACAGTTCCCTATATGAGGTAAAAGGAAATCAGATATAGAGTTAAGAAGATAAGACCTTGCCAAAGCATCCTTTGCACACCATTGGTTGAGCCTCTCTTGTTCATCCTTGGTGGGTAGTCCTCTAGCTTTGGCTTCTTCCTTGTAGATAGGTCTTCATCCTTAGAGACCAAGCTTGGTAATTGTTCCTGTCCAATTTGTCAATGAATGAAGGAAACCCATCTCCCATTGTTACCTTGTTTGCTCTGATACCACTGTTGGGAGAGATGGTTGGATGCACTCAAGAGATTGAGTTGAAGCTGCTAGACCTGCTTTGCTCCAGCCCTCCTTGACTCCAGATATGCTTAGTACACTTGATTAGCTTCCAAATGATACTAAGAAAGAATATATGTACTTTGCAATTGATATGTGTAATGATCAAATCAAAACGAACTACTTGAGACTTCAAAAATCAAGAAAACTTGCTATTCTTGTATTGACACCTGCTCAGTCTTTCACTCAGTGTGACCAGCACACTTACAATTGATCAAATTCCTTCTGGATATATTAAATTAGCTTAACAAGCTACCATTTTCAAGTGGAATGAGAAGAAATGACAACCTATACTCTGAGAAAGAAGTTTAGCAAAATTATAAGTACCCCCGAGTTTTTAGGAATTCTGCAGAAGAATACCAGTGACCACTTCGAGCGAGATTTCTCTGCAATGGCTGAACTAATTGACTTCAAAATTTGTAGGCGTGTAGAAGACTTTGAGCTGAATCGAATGTGCTTTGAATCATTTGATTTGGATAAGTAGATCCTGAGATATGCCCTGTTGAAGTTGACAGAATTGGTGGTAGACCACTCAGAAAACACAGAAGTAATGAATGTAACTCTTTCTATTAATTCACATGAATGTACAATCTCATTGGCTTCATAGGTGTAGCCTAATGAGTTGAAGATGTGTAGGCTATGGTGTAGCACTCACACACTCAGAGATAATGAAGAATGGAGCTCGGAAGTTCACCCGTACTACCGCGCGTTTTTCACATGATTTTTATATGTGATGGAGATACATTTGAATTTCAAATTCAAACTAAGGCTCCCTAGAATATCTCCTCTAAAAGTAGGGAGATATTCTCTCCATTTACACCATCCAATTTCCACGACGAATCAAGTAGGTGTGTGTTCATAAATGTCAAGTCACTAAGACTTTTACAATGGAAGTAAAAGTTAATAAATCATAGGTATGGGTTCCTATGCCCTTTCCTTCAAGTGAAGCCTTGATGAAATTTATCCGAGCTAATCTTCCAAAGTTCCAAGCCAAGTGTGAAGGCTTGAAATGCACCAACAAAGAGGATAGCTAAAGGAGAAAAATTAGGTAGACTTTTCACATTTGAGTTAGAAGACACAAAGAATATTGCACTATACAATTATAAAGATCAAACACTTTCAGAGGTTGAGATTTGGCACAAAAGATTAGGGCATATATGAGAAAGAACTTTGAAGCAAATATGCAAGGACCAATGTGTGCTTGGAATACCTAATGTATCCAAGCAACATATGATTTACAAGTGTGGTGCTTTTCAATTTGGGAAGTCTCAAAGGTTACTCTTCTCAAGGAAAGGATACATGCATGAAGACTACCTAGATCTTGTCCACATAGATGTATGGGGACCAAGCAAAGACCCCTCAGTCTCAGGTTCAAGGTACTATGTATCTTTTATTGATGATTATAGCAGATGGACTGTATTGTACTTTATGAGGCTCAAGGATGAGGTATTTAATTGCTTTAAAAAATATCTTGCACTAGTTGAAAATCAGACAGGAAGGAATTTGAAGAGGCTAAGGTCAGATGGAGGAGCTGAGTACTTCTCCAATGAGTTTGAAAACTTCTTGCAGGATAGAGGCATCAAAAGAGAAATAACCACAAGGTATTCTCTTGAACAGAATGGGGTAGCTGAAAGGAGAAATAGGTTAATTGTTGAGACAGCTAGATCTATGTTGAATGAGAAAAGGTTACCTAACTATCTATGGGCAGAGAGTGTTTCTACTGCCACTTACCTCATAAACAAGGTACCATCTAAGTCTCTTGATGGCATGACACCCTATGAAGCATGGCATGGTAAGAGACCCTCACTTGACCATTGCAGGATATTTGGATGTGTAGCATATGTACACATTCCTTCTCAGATAAGAGGTAAGCTAGACCCAAAGGCTGAAAAATGCATCTTTATTGGGTATGATCTAAATCAAAAAGGTTACAGGTTTTATAACCCTACCAATAAGGGATTCATGGTAAGCAAAGATGTTGTCTTTGATGAAAATGATTCTTGGTATGAGAATGAATGCAAGAAAGTTAAATTACCCTATGATTTGGAAGAGGTGTTTCTAAAACTTACAAAGGAGGAACCTACTCAGAATGAAGCCTCAAGTTCAGATGATGAAGATACTATCAACCTTGAAGAGATCAAGGCATGGAAGTCCAAGGGCAAAATGAAGATGAAGAAGCTTGAAGACATACCTGAATCTTCAACTCAATCAATCAGAAGATCACAAAGAGAAAGCAAAAAAACCTATCAGATATGGGTATGATACATCTCTTGTTACGAAACATTCTGTTTATCTTGCTAGTTGTCAAGTGAAGAACCAGGATCATATGAAGAAGCCATAACCAAATCAGAATGGAAAGAAGCTATGGATGAGGTGATTGAAGCACTTAAGGTGAGTGACACATAGGAGTTAGTACCCAAGAAGGACTCCATGAAGGTAATAGGATCCAGATGGATCTATAAGCTTAAAAGAAATGTTGATGGCACAATTAATAGGTACAAGGCCAGATTGGTAGCCAAGGGTTTTGCACAAACCCAAGGCTTAGACTATGAAGAGACATTTTCTCCTGTGGCCGAGATGCCAACAATCAGAGTGTTGGTAAGTGTGGCTGCATCAAAAAATTGGAATATGTACCAATTGGATGTCAAGAATGCTTTCTTGAATGGATGGATTTCAGAGGAGGTATATATGTCACAACCTCCTGGCTGTGAGGACCCTAAGAAGGTAACTTATGTTTGCAAATTAAAAAAGGCTTTATATGGATTGAAGCAGGCACCTAGGGCATGGAATAACTACATTCCTCCAAGACCAAGGATTTGTTATGAGCAAGGCAGATACTTCTCTATTCATCAAGAGAAGTAATTCAGAGGTAATATACCTTTGTGTTTATGTTGATGACATCATCATTACAAGTAATGATGTCAATGGAATCAGATATATCAAGAGCCAAATGATGAAGGAGTTCAAGATCAATGATCTTGGTCTATTGAAGTATTTTCTTGGGCTTGAGTTAGTCTACACTAATTCAGGGATATACATTACTCAGAAAAAGTATATACAGGATATGTTGAAGAAGTTTCACTCGTAGGATGCCAAAGTAGCAAGCACTCCAGGAGGTAAACCTAAAACTAAGTGCCCATGAAGGTGATGAAGTCAATGACATTACATGTTATCAAAGTATGGTGGGTAGCTTGAACTATGCTACCTTAACAAGGATAGATATTGCATATGGAGTTAGTGTGCTCAATCAATTTATGCACAAGCCAAGGATACCTCACTTAGAGGCTTCCAAGAGAATCTTGAAGTATCTCAAGGGTACACAGAACCATGGTTTGTATTTCCCTTACACTTCAGATATTGATATCAAAATTTATTCAGATGCAGATTGGGCAGGATGCAAGGATGATAGGAGGAGTACTTCTGGATACATTACTTTTGCAGGTGACAAACCAATTTCATGGTCTTCAACGAAGAAACCTACTGTTACATTGTCTTCTACAGAGGTAGAATATAGAGGACTAGCTAATGCCACACAAGAAGCAATTTGGATTAAGCTTTTGTATACAGAATTGGGATTATATACTAGGTCTCCAATAATCTTTGGAGATAATACAAGTTCTCTTCACCTTGCAGCTAATCCTATCTATCATGCTAGAACCAAACATATAGAAGTACATTATCATTATGTGAGAGAGAAGTTGATAAGCAAAGACATTCAACTAACCTATGTATCAACCAACATGCAATGTGCATATTTGTTGGCTAAAGCTTTGGATGGAACCAAACTATGCAGGTTCAAAGCCATGATTGGATTGTAGGATGTACTTGAAGATTGAAGATGAAGAACAAGCCAAAATGTTTGGCTTGATGGAGAGCTGTTGGTGTAAATCACAAGCCTACACATTTGGCTTGAAAGATATCTTGAAAACTCTACATATGTGAAGAAGCATAGGAACCATTGCTAGTGGTTAATTACCACTTTATCTCATTGTAAAAGTCAAATTGACTTGGAATCTTTTGTAATCACCTACCCAAAAGGATTCGTGGAAAAAGTTAGCTATTTAGTTGAAGGAATATCTCCTAGGATATAGGAGCTTGATCATAGGGAGCCAAAAGTTTGAATTTGAATTCAAATTTTTACTCATTCCTATAAAAATGGACATGGAAAAGTCGCGGGTAGAACTCATATCTCCCGAGCTTCTCATCAGTGATTCTGAGTGTGTGTGAGGCCTATACTCTAGCCCACACCTATCTACACCATTAGGCAATGATTTTCATGCCAATGGATTTGTATACAAGTGTTCATTAATATGCATTCACATTGTTCATTTCTGAGTTCTCTATCATACTACTCAAAAGTCTATCAACTTGTGAAGTGCATATCTCGGTCAACTCTTCACCAAATTCCGTGATTCAAAGCTTGTTGGATTCAGCTTGAAGTTATCTATATGCTGCTAAAGTTTGAAGAGATTCTATTCAGCCATTTCAGTAATCTGTGTCGAGGTGATCACTGGTCAATTTCTGCTACAGTCCTAAAAAGTCGGGGGTATAGCTTAACTTGCTAAATTGATTTCTCTTAGCATAGTTTATCTTTTTACATCATTCCACTTGGAATAGTTAGCTTACTAAGCTAATTAGATACCCCTAAAAGGAAGTTTTCCAATTCCTACTGTGCTAGTCATACTCAGTAAAATATCCAGCAGGTGTCAAGACATAAATAGAAGGTTTTCTTGAGTTTGTGAGTTTCAAAGTTATCTATTTTGGTTCAATCATTGCACACATCATTTCCAAAGTACATAGGACATATTATGGTTTCATTGGAAAGCTAAGGAGGTCTATTTAGCAAGTCTGAAGCAAAAGAGGGCTCGTACAAAGCAGGTTTAGCAGTACCTACTCAGTCTCTTGGAGCATCCATCCATCTTTCCCAACATATACAAAATTAGAGGAGAATGAAAAGAAGATGATGCTCATCTCTTCGTAAAGCATACCAATAGGTGCATCTTATTCAAAGGGAGATGAGATGAAGGAAGGAGCCATTTATAGTCCTCTAGAGGAGGAACTTATGTCTTTGATCCTAGATAAGATCATGTTATTCAAAGTAAACTGCTTTTGCAAAGATGCTCCATATTTTGTAGGCAATCAAATCGACTCAATCCTATTGTTGATAGTTTTATCTCTTTTGTCATAAGTATCAAAGGAGAAGATTCACAATTTGTTTCCTATCGATTTTTATCAAACATTGGCCATAACTTTGGTTTTGAGTTTTGATCCTTAAAATCATTTCTTGATGTTTTTGTGTCTTTTAATCTAGAAAGATGTTGCCATAATGGATAACCAACATTTTTTAATATATGTTTAGGATCAAGAAGATTATACAACTTTAACTCTCTCCAAAGCGGACATATTCTATGCTAGTGACAATTCTATGGACGTATTCTATGCTAGTGACAATTTTCCTTTACCTCTAATCTTCACATTCTCATCATCTTCATCATCATTGAAGATGTTGGATTGTGGATCTATAAGAGGCCCTTCTGCCCAATTCTTGTACCAATCCATAGGTGTAATTGATTTTAGACACTCATTTGTTTTAGATTTTTCATTAAAACCTATCATTTCTCTTTTTTTTGTCGTAATCAATGATCATCAAGCAAGAATTTTCAATGTCCAAGATAAATATTTTTGTTGAGATTCTTACTATAAACTAATCCCAACCAATTACCACAATAAGATAAAGCCTTATATCCCTTAGTAGATATTCTTGCATGCATGAAAACTATCAAAATTTAAGTAGATTAACTCACATACAATTATATATATTAAATAAAAAAATTACATCATTACGTAAACAAAAAACCATATCTTGCAAAATTTTGTATTGTTCAAGTCACAATTTCATGAACTATAATGTGTCTTTGATTAATGTTTTTCGATACATCAATGATATTTACACCTCTCTAGAACTCCTTGAGATCGTCACTCAGAAGAACAAGATATACATTCATGGCATTAAATTGTTGTTTTCTTGGGATTAAAAGTGAAAACATCAAATGGTCGTCTTTAATTCTAATGTGTGGAGGGAGATTGTAGTTGATAACTACCACTAGTCATGATGACCATTTACTTGATTTCATCAAGAATGGATTAACTGCATCTTATGCAACACCTGGATCTTGTGCAAAATGAGGCCATATAGAATCAATATGTTGAAAAGCTACACTATTTGCTCGAATCCTCATTAATCCACTAGTACTTTTATGATTGAATCCCCTTGTCAAAGGCTTTGATAATTTAGGGCTTTGAAACATATGTTTAATTTGTGGAGCTAAAGAAAATGTCTCATTATCATTCTTGGGAATTTCCCTCTTCCTCCTTATATCGAGGAGATTAAAATTTTGGATGAATAAAATAAAATCATTAGGACATGAATGTATACAATGATAATCTATACAAATATTTTAAGCTTAAAAAACGACACAAAATTGTATTTATTACACATTCATGTATAAAAATAGATGACTAGAGGAGAAGTGACAAAGGATGAGGTCTAGTAAAAATAGAGCACTAGGAAGACAAAGAAGCTTCTAAAACAACATAACATTGTATCTATTACCAATTGCATGTATAAAAATAAATTACTAGAGGCCAAGTGACAAAGGATGAGGTCTAGTAATAATAGGGCCCACTAGTTATCACTATGAGAGTTCATGTGAAAAATGAAGGGCGTCAAACATGAATTAATATTCATAACTAGTTCCGCACACTTGGAATGGCCATTATTACCAATTGCATGCACCAAATTAAGTGAGAGGAGAAGTGACAAAGGATGAGGTCTAGTAATAATAGAGCCCAATGGTTATCATGATAAGAGTTCATGTGAAAAATCAAGAACATCAAACATGATTTAATATTAATAATTAGTCCACCACACTTGGAATGGCCATCAAGAACTAGTCCCATGATAAGAAAACATATTTGAGCCTACCCATGGGCTCCTTATCCTCGATTTTTACCTACTATAAGGCTATGAAACCTCATAAACCAAGAAGTGATTAATGATTAGGTCCTAGAAAAGATTTAAAAGACCCTAAACATTAAAAGATTTGAATTCCATTTCTTTTTTAAGCTATATATTTGTCTCTTTTTGTCTTAATTTATTTGCTCTTTCATTTTTTGGCCCAACAATGGAAGTTCGCACTCACCTCTACACATGTTTAACTATCTCAATGAGTAAGAAAGGGGGAGGGCTTTTGGTCTAATTTCACCTTGCCTCTATTTTCATATGTGCAAGGTTTGTCACAAAGGTGTTTAGAAAAATAAAGACAATGACTAAGTTCTTGTTCTATGCTTTGTCTTTTTTTCGAGTATAGTAATTATCTAAAGGTCCTTCTCCATCTAGATATTCTTATTCCTAGACTTGAATAAAACCTCCAAGTAAATCCATTGCATTAAGCTCCTTTTTAATCATGTTCATTTCCTTCATGGATGAGATTCTTTCTTTGTCCTCTAAACCAAAGGACTTTGGTATCTTCTTTTAAAACTTCAACCCTTTTCATTGGTCCATTTGAACTAGATTGAATCCATTAATGATGCATGTTTTCTTAGACCTCATTGTGGTGTCTGATTATAGTGTCCATGGACTCAATCTTTCCTGGTTTTGTTGCAAAGTGATCGTTGAGTAAAGCATTTTGTTTCTCTATGAATTGGATTTTTTTTCTTACAAGACTTTTCATGGTAAAAAACATCTAATTCCATAAGCAAAGTGCTTGAGAGTATGCAAAATGATTTAGTTCTAATGGATACATACAAGAGAGTTGAGAATCATGTTTGTGATACTAAATGCACTTTAAATCTCTTGAATTTGATATGTACACAAGGAGTTACAACTGTTATAAGCAGACTATGTCTATAGCTACAAGAGACTAGAGGGGGTGTGGGATTGATAGCTCCTCCTTACTCCTCCTCTATGCATATAACGCCCTCCTCTATAGTTTTTCTAGCTTGGACTTCTATGTTTTAGCTCATTGAACCTTGCATGACTCTCTCCCTAGGCCTCCTTGAGTATATGTCTATTGGTGTTCAATGACCTACAGAACTCTATGCATCTAGTGTCTAAACACCTCCCTTTATAGATTTTGGATGCCTCTCTCTACTTTTCCACCACCTTAGGACTACCTTACTTGACCTTGCCCGACCTTACGACCACCCTATGGGATTTGAGTTGTGATGTTTGTCCACATTAAGGTATGTTGACCCCTTTATGCACCTAAAGCTTGCATAGTTCACATTTTTAGCACTCCCCCTCAAGTTTAAGGTGGTAGTATCCATATCAAGCAAGCTCATAGGCTTTGAAAATGTTCAAATTTTGGTTCTATAGATGCACATATGTAGAGGATAGTACAGAAAGGAAAATATCACAAAAGTACTGAGAGAATAGAAAGAGACAAGAGACTAGGCACCAGATTGTGTACAATCTCCTCCCACATACTTTGATGCACGATTCTATGAAAGCATGTGTATTTATAGGTATTTCTTATTACATCCTGAATAGAAGATACATGAGGGTGACACTTTAAAAAGCATGCTTTTTACAAAAATCCACTTTATTTACAAAATCATAATCTACTATTTTTACAGAAACATCACTTTCTAAAACGATCTATTGTTGTTACAAGAAATAACTAAAATACTATCTTCTAAATATCTTCAAAAAATATCTAAATAAGCCCATGCACATTCACACCCTCATGAATCTTCACATGTTAACTCAAAACACAAAACACATTAAAAACCTTAAGGCATTAAAATCCATTTAAGATTACATTACATTCTATGGCAAGTCACATGTCCCATCATTAAACAAGCATAAGCATGTTCCATGTAAAAGCACATGCATGGAACTAGAAAAGTAGAATTTAATATGATTATTAATGATATGCAAAAATTTAATGGTCATAGTGTGGAGTTAGTGATGTTTTATGAATCCATTGAGATTCTTCCAGTGAGTGATTTCTATATTTAACCAAATATCTATGATATTGATAACATCTGCGTGTAGTAGTAACATCATAATCCATTAGTTTCTCTAATTAAAATTTCATCATCCTCTTGAAGTACAAGAGGATCATCTAAAATAGGAGTGAGTGGTAATCTTCCTTTAAATTATTTTAGTAAACTAATCTATATTCCAATGAGAAGGTGTGTCTAATCTAAAATCATTTTCATTAAGTTTTTGAATAATATGGAAAGGTCCATAATAACATGGTGCAAGTTTAACCTTAGGATGTTGTGAAATAAAACGTCTTTTAATTATCTGTAACCATACAAAATCATTTTCATTAAATTCTCTAGCTACTCGCTTCTTATTAACATTATGCATGTAATGTTCTTGATTCATTCTAATATGCTCATGAACCTCATGAAGTATGGAAATATGATCTTGTGGAAAAGAATCAGCCATCCATATGTCGGTTTGAGAGATAGACATGGGAGTAGGAAGCTTTTTACCATACAGAATTTCATATGGTGCACATCCAGTAGTGTTATGTGTTTTGTTATTATATGAAAATTGTAGTAAAGGGAGTTTCTCATCCCACGTACTTGGATTATCTAACGAATAACAACATAATAAATCCAAAATAGTACTATTTGTAGCTTCACTTTGCCCATTACTTTCAGGATGAAATGCAGAGTTGAAGTCTTTTTTGGAACCTAAATTCTAAAATAATGCAACCCAAAAGTGGTTATAAAAATGAACATCTTGATCTAAGAGAATAACTTTTGGAAAACCACGATGTGAAAAAATACATTTAATAAATAAATTAGCATCTTGAGGTGTAGAAAGAGTCTTTTTACAAGGAATGAAATATGCTTGTTTACTAAACCTATCAACAATTGTCCAAGTCATATTATTATGTGATGAAGTTGTAGAAAGACCAGTAATAAAATCCATAGAACTTTGTTCCCATGGTCCATTAGGTATGGGAAGTGGCATTAATAATCCAAATGCTTTACCATGATGTCTTTTCACACATTGATAGACAATGCAATGGGAAACATATTGTGCAATATCCTTTTCCATATGTGGCCAAAAGAAAAACTCTTTACATGTAGAAATAGTACTTGATATGCCCCGATGACCCATTTACAGTGGTTCATGCATCTCTTTAATAACAAATTCTTCAAAACCTTGTGTAATGCATAACTTGTGTTCCAAATACAAGATTCCATTATGAAAAGTATAGTGATCCTCACTAAATGTTGGAGAATTATTGAAAGCATTCCATGTTTTGAAAAATACAAATCAGATGCATAAGTCAAAATCATGTCATGAAATGAATGAATATGAATAGCAAAAATATTATTGATTGAAACAATATTTGTTTGTGGGGATGGGAAGTGACTAAGGGCATCAGCTACGACATTAGCTTTGCTAGGTTGATATTGAATCATACGCTGAAAATTTTGTATGAATGAAGACCATTTAATGTGTCTCTCAGAAATCAATGGTTGATTTAATAAATGCTTAGTAGCATGTTGTTCTATTTTGATTATGACTTCAGAAGCAATAAGGTGATATTTTCAAATTTTTAAAGCATCCATAACAACCAAAAGTTCCTTGTCACGTGTACTATAATTCTTTTCAAAAGTTTTAAGTTTCTTACTTTCAAATGCAATAGGATGATCAATTTGCATTAATACAACACCTATACCTAAACCATTATCATCTCTAACTAAATCGAAAGGTTGTGCAAAATTGGGTAATTGCAAAATAGGTGCATGAGAAAGTGCATGTTTGAGTTTTTCAAAAGATTGTTGTTGTGCTAATCCCCATGCAATTTTTAACTTTTTCCTCAATAATAATGTGAGTGGAGTGCTAAATAAGACAAACCTTTTACAAAATTTCTATAAAAACTAGCCAACCCTAGAAAAGAGCGTACATCATTCACAGATTTAGGTAGAGGACATTCTTCAATTACTTTAATTTTCTTTGGATCTACATGAACAACTTGACTAGAAACAAGATGGCCTAAATACTCTAATTCTATTTGGAAGAAATAATTCTTTTCAGGATTGGCATAAAGTTTTCTTTTGGGAAACAAATTAAAAACTTTTGCTAAATGCTTTTGATGGTCATCATCATTCTCACTATAGACAAGTATATCATCAAAGAAAACAAGAACAAAAGCTTGGTATGCAAGAAAACTATCATTCATCATGCATGCAAATGTAGCAAGTGCATTGGTAAGTCCAAAAGGCATTACCATGAATTCAAAGTGACGAGTTTGAGTTCTAAAGAGAGTTTTATAAATGTCATTTTTGTGTCATTAGCATCTGATGATACCTAGATTTAAGATCAATTTTACTAAAGGCACGTGCTCCACGAAGTTTATCTAGCAAATCATCTATCCTAGGAATAGGATATCTATTTTTAATTGTGATCTTACTGAGTGCCCTATAGTCAATGCACATCCTATAAGTCTTGTTCTTCTTCTCTACTAAAAGAACACATGCTCCAAAGGGAGAAGAACTAGGTCCTATAAGTCCTTGGTGGAGTAAATCCTTAACTTGATTAGCTATTTCTTGTTGATGTAAAGTTCCATGCCTACAAGGTGCTTTATGGGAAGGAGAACTACCAAGAATTTAGTCTATAATATGCTCAAGTGATCCCTTAGAAGATGATAGTTTAGAAGGAAAAACAACAATAAAACAATCCTTATAGGAATCCATCAATGCTCTATGTGCATCAAGAAGTGTATGTAAATAATCAATCATGTTATTCACAAAAACAATACATGAATTGTAGCCTTTCCTAAATGCAAAATTTACTAGAGTATGACTAATTAATGGGAATAGTTGGAAGTCATGCATTGCAGACAAAGAGATATCTTGATTGTTAAAATTAAAACTCATTATGTGTGTATGATAATCAAAACATGGATTATAATGACGATGAAATGCAAGTATAACATCATAGGACTACAAAGGAGCAATTATAAATGTGTGTTCATCTATGTAGGAACCTATACAAATCTGAACATTATGCACTTCACTGGTAATATTATATCCATTTCCTTGAAATGCAGCCTTAACTTTATACATAGAAGGAAGTGGGTTTAATCGGAGATTTTGCACTAGTGTATGAGAAATAAAATCATGTGAACTACCATCATCATGTAAAATATTAAAAACTTTAGCATTAATAGTATCTTGCATGCAAAGTAAAGAATGGATAGAAATTGTGTTACCCAAGGTACTTAGATCCTATTCCAATGCTTCTTTGATCCAATCAGGTTGAATGTCTTCAAGAACCACCTCCATGTTGTGTACTTGAGCTCCGAGAGGCTCAATGTCGCTAATTGGAAACCTACATTTAGCTTTAGTATGATCAAACTTACCACAATGCCAAAAAGTGATATGAGGCCTCTTTTGTTGAGCATCCATCATCGTAGTTTGCAGGGTTGGAGGTTTTATAGGTTCTAGGGGAGTGGTCTTGGATACTTGTAAGAAAATGGATTGAGAAGGGTGCTAAAAAGTAGCGGGGCATTGGAAAGTAGATGGGCACTGAAATGTCGGAGAAGAAAGACTAGTGAAGGAACGCTTGAAAGGAAAAGTGGGCTTGATTGGTGGTTGTCATTGATGGGTTGTAAGCGAATAGACTTGGTGTTGGATTGAAATTCTTTCTCAGCATCATGTGTAAACGAAATAGCTTCATAGAGGGTCTTGTGAGGTAGAGTGTTGCGTTTGGCTTCGATTCCCTTCTCCAAACCATCTCCAAAATTTCTCTGCAAGGTATTTGAAGGAATCATTTCAAGCAAATGAATAAGTAATAGTCATTGCCAAAAACGTTCTTTATAGGTAGATAAAGTATCTCTATCTTTCCATTTAAAATTTTTCCATGATCGATGTGCTTGTAAGTAAAACTGAGGATGAAGGAAGGACTTCTTGATCTTTTCTTGAAATGCTTTCCATGTGGTGGGCGATCGGTGCTATGGTGCAAAACATTCCACCATAATTGGGCCTTAGCCACCAAATAATTAGTAATGAATTTTACTTTCTCACTTTTAGAGTATGATTCATTAGAATAGAAGTCATCAAACTGAGATATCCAATAAAGAACAAATTGGCCATCCTTTTTCCTATTGAATCGTGAAAATTGGAAATTTTTGGCAGCAATCTTGGATTCCATCCCTTATTCTTGGGTGGTAATAATGGCCTTCACCACCTTAACTAAATTATTTTCATTACTTTGCAATTGTTGGAGTGCAGCATTACGTTCCTTAATCTCGTTTTGGGCATGTCGGAGTTCATTCCGCAAAATCTTTAATTGTCACTCGATTGGTACCTCTAGTAGGGGTGATGAACCAAAATTTTCGATAGTATGGCTAGGGTCTATGGCCTTATGTAGAGAACCAAAACCTAGGTCTGGACTAGATGGTTGAGATAGTTTTCGATTAATGAGAAGATGCCACGAATTGGGAGTGATTGTTGATACGTACACCTCTACAGACGTGCCTTGGCTTTGATACCACTGTTGACCTTCAGATTCCACAGACGCATGTACTTACAGGATAGTAAATAAACTAAATCTCATAAATGTACTCAAAGAATAGAAAGAGACAAGAGATTAGACACCAGATTGGGTACAATCTCCCCCCACATACTTTGATGGACAAGTCTACCAGAGCATGTGAATTTATAGGTATTTCTCATAACGTCTTGAATAGAAGATACATGAGGGTGATGCTTCAAAAAATGTGCTTTTTACAAAAATCCACTTCATTTACAAAATCATAATGTACTATTTTTACAAAACGTCACTTTATAAAGCGATCTATTATTTTTACAAAAAATATTTAAAATACTATCTTCTAAATATTCTTCTAAATATTCTTCTAAATATTCTTCTAAATATCTTTAGAAAATATCTGAATAAGTCCATGTAGGTTCACACCCTCATGAATCTTCATCTACTAAATCAAAGCACAAAACACATTAAAAACCTCAAGGCATTAAAATCCATTTAACATTACATTATTCCATAAAGTATAACAGAAAATTTTGTTAACTTGTTCACATCCAAACGTTTGGTGAAGATATTTGCAACTTGATCCTTTGTACCTACAAAATGAACATCAATATGCCCACTTGCAACCTTTTCCCTTACATAATGATAATGCACCTCAATGTGCTTGCTCCTTGCATGATACATGGGATTGTCAGAAAGATGTAGTCTTGACATGTTATCTCCATAAACTAGAATCGGTCCAAGCTCTTTACCGAAATCTCTGAAGAGACTCTTAAGCCACATTGCTTCACGCATACTGAGGGATAAAGATCTATATTCAACCCTTGTTGAACTCAGTGGAAGTGTGGGCTGCTTTTTCCTCATCCATGAAATTGGTTTTGTACCTAGCATGAAAACATAGCTAGAAGTTGACCTTCTATCATCAACACTCCCTGCCCAATCTACATCACTGCATGCTGTTACTTGAAGTTCTTCATCTTACCTGTATAGCAAACCATGATCAACTATACTATTTACATACCTTAACACTCTCTTTGCATGATTGAGATGTCTATCTCTAGTTGCATGCATGAACTAAGATAGAACTCCAACTATGTAGCACAAGTCAGGTTTTGTGAGTGTAGCATTGATGAATGATCCCACAATGCTCCTGTATAGTGTAAGGTCTTCTAGCTTCTTACCATCATCCTTGCTTAACTTGACATTTGAATCCATAGTTTGAGCTATTGGTTTTCAATCTATCGTGTCAAACCTAAACAACACATCTAGAAGATACTTCTTTTGAGAGAGAAAGTTATCTTCCTTCCCATACCCTCAATGCCAAGAAAGTGCTTTAGCACATCTAAATCTAAGATTTTGAACTCTCTTCCAAGCTTCACTTTGATAGTCCTTATCTGTACATCATCATCACCTGTCACAAGAAGATCATTTACATATATGCATATCAAACATTTTGTCATTTTTCTTCTTCATATACAAGGATGGACCTCCATCACTTGAAGAGAAACCACATCTCTTCAAGAAGTCTACTAGCCTCTGATTCCAAGCCCTTGGGACTTGCTTAAGGCCATATAAGGCCTTCTTCAACCTGCAAACATAGGTAGGATGTTCTGGATCTACATAACCTTGAGGTTGTTCAATGAACACCTCTTCTTGTAACTCACCATTCAAGAAGGCATTCTTTATGTCCATCTGGTACATAGACCACCTCATTCTAGAACATAGGGCTATGAGAGATCTAATGGTAGCCTTGTTTTCCATAGGGGTAAAATAATCCTCATAATCCACCCCTTGTGTCTCTGTGAAGCCTTTGGCTACTAGTCTATCCTTGTACCTTGCCAAGCTACCATTTGCATTCCCCTTGATCTTGTACGCCCATGTGTTTTGGACTATCTTCATGCCTTCCTTCTTGGGTACTAGCTCCCAAGTGTTGTTCTCCTTAAGAGTGTTGAACTCTTCATACATAGCCTTCCTCCACTCTCGTTTGGTCTTTGCATCCTCAAAAGAATATGGCTCTTGATCTACAATGACATTCATCATGTATGCATAGTGCTTTGCCATGAAAGAACCATATATATACCTTTCTGGGGGTGCTTTCTTCCTTGTAAACCTCCTCTCTTGAGCTTTGGGATATTGCTTCTTGAGTCTATTATGCTTTACATTAGGACTAATGACCTCCTCAAGCTCTTCCTCTTCGAACTCCTCTTGAGCTTCCCTAGTGTCATAGTCTGCTCCTTGCAGCCTTCTATACTTTGAAGTAGGGGATGATCCTTCATAATCATAAGTGTAAGAGTGATCATATGCATGTACCTTAGATGTAGAAGCCTTTGGTCCACTGATTGTGATTGACTCTTGAGGTTGAATCTGCACCTTGCCTCATTAAACACAACATCTAGACACATATAGATCCTTTGAGAGAGGGTTGTAGCACATGTAGCCTTTTTTATCATTTTAGTAGCCCATGAACACATTTTTCTCACTCTTGGTCTCTAACTTTGTTCTCACTTCACAAGGAACATGAACAAAACATACAAATCTAAATACCTTGAGGTGCCCCATGGTTGCTTTCTTGTTATACTGAACTTTGTTGAATGTGATGGCTGGATGCACTCAGAAGATCAAGTTGGTGCTGCTAGACCTGCTTCACACCTGCCCTCCTTTCTCTCCAGATATGCTTAGAAGACTCCTTGAGCTTTCAAATGATACCAAAATATGCTATATGTACTTTGGAAAAGATTTGAGTAATGACTTGATCAAAACAGACTACTTTGAAAATCACAAGACTTGAAAACTTTCTATTTTGGTCTTGATACCTGTTCAGTGTTATGCTCAGTGTGACCAGTGTAGTTACAATTAGCAAAATTCCTTCTAGAGATATTCTATTGACTTAGTAAGCTTCCATTTCCAAGTGGAATGAAAAGAAATGATAAACCACACTCAGAGAAATCTCTTTAGCAAAATAAGGTGTTTCCCCGACTTTTTAGGAGACTTAGAGTCACAGACCAGTGAGCACCTCGATTAGGATTTCTCTGCAATGGTTGATCCAATAGCTTTGAAACTTTGTAGCTGTATAGTAGACTTTGAGCTGAATCCAATGCACTTTGAATCATCCAATTTGGTTCAGTAGATCTTGAGATATGCCTCTTTGAAGTTGACAGAGTTGAAGGTAGTCACTCAGAGAAACCAGAGAACATGAATATAAGTATATTGATTAACTCTAATGATTGTACATTCCCATTGGCATGTAATGTGATGCTCAATGGTACTCAGAGATGTAGGCTATGGTGAAGCTCTCACACACTCAAAAATTTACTCAGAAATGTCTCGGGAAGAGTGTCACACACCCGCGACTTTTGTCCATAGTTTTTATAAGTGTTGATTGGTCATTTGAATTTTGAAATTCAAATTGAAGTTCCCTAAAATCTCTCCACTAAACTTAGGGAGATATTCCCTCAATCACATCATCTACTTTTCCACGACTCAAACTAGTAGGTGTGATTACATGAGTGATTAAAGTCATATAGACTTTTACATGAGATAAAAAGTAATAGCCTATAAGCATAGGTTTCTATGCTCATTGTTCCATGTGAATATATCCTTCAAGGGTTCAAGCTTTAGTTCTTCCAAGGTTCCAATGTCCAAGCCAATGTGTGTAGGCTTGTTTTGTACCAACAGCTCCCCCTCAAGCCAAACACTTTGGCTCAAGTCTTCATCTCTAGTCTTCAATTATTTCCTGCAATCCAATCATGGATTTAAATCTGCATAGCTTGCTTCCATCCAGAGCCTTAGTAAGCAAATCTGCACATTGTATATTAGTAGACACATATGACAATTGAATTTCTTTGCTAAGTAACTTCTCCCTCACATAGTGGTAGTGAACCTCTATGTGTTTTGTCCTAGCATGATAAATTGGGTTAGCTGCTAGGTGAAGAGAACTTGTGTTATCACCAAATATGATTGGTGGCCTTGTATATAGGCCCAATTCTGAATATAATAGCTTCAACCATATGGCTTCTTGAGTGGCATTGGCTAGCCCTCTATATTCTGCCTCAGTAGATGACAAAGCTACTGTGGGTTGTTTCTTGGATGACCAAGAAATTGGTTTATCACCTGGAAAGCATATGTAACCTGATGTGCTTCTCCTGTCATCCTTGCATCCTGCCCAATCTGCATCTGAGTATACCTTAATATCAATGTCTGATGAACATGGAAAGTACAAACCATGGTTTTGTGTTCCCTTTAGGTACTTTACTATCTTCTTTGCTGCCTCCAAATGAGGTACTCTTGGTTTGTGCATAAATTGGCTAAGTACACTAACACCATAAGATATGTCAATCCTGGTTAGGGTAGCATAATTTAGACTACCTACCAAACTTTGATAACCTGTAATATCTTTGAGTTCTTCTCCTTCATGTGCACTGAGTTTGTGGTTGACCTCCATAGGAATGTTTGAGATTTTAGCCTCCTGCAAATTAAACTTCTTGACCATGTCCTGAATGTACTTCTTCTGAGTAATAAAGATACCTGAATTTGTGTAGACTAATTCAAGTCCTAGGAAGTACTTCAATAATCCAAGATCATTGATCTTGAATTCCTTCATCATCTGTCCTTTGATGTGTCTAATTCCCTGAACATCATTTCCTGTAATAATGATGTCATCAACATAGACACACAAGTATATTACCTCTGAATTGTTCCTTTTGATAAATAATGAAGTATCTGCTTTACTCATCACAAATCCTTGATCTAGGAGATAAGTTGTCAACCTGTAATTCCATGCTCTAGGTGCCTGCTTCAATCCATATAAAGCCTTCTTCAATTTACAAACATGATTTACCTTATTGGGATCTTCATAGCCAGGTGGTTGTGACATGTAGACTTCTTCAGATATCCATCCATTCAAGAATGCATTCTTCACATCCAATTGGTACATGTTCCAATTCTTGGATGCAGCTACACTCACCATAACTCTGATAGTTGCCATCTTGGCCACAGGAGAAAATGTCTCCTCATAATCAATGCCTTGGGTTTGTGCAAAACCCTTGGCTACCAACCTAGCTTTATACCTGCTTATTGTACCATCTGAGTTCTTCTTGAGTTTGTAGATCCATCTGGATCCTATCACCTTCATGGAGTCCTTCTTGGGTACCAAGTCCCAAGTATCACTCTCCTTGAGAGCCTCCATTTCTTCATCCATTGCTTCCTTCCATTCTGGTTTAGTGATTGCTTCTTCAAATGTACCTGGTTCTTCATTCAAGAGATCCTTTGCAAGATATACAGAGTGCTTGGTTACAAGTGAAGTATCATACCCATACCTAATAGGTTTTTTCTTTTCTCTCTGAGATCTCCTCATAGCTTGTGTTGAGGATTCTGGATTATCTTCTAGTTGCTTCATCTTCATCTTCCCTTTGGATTTCCAAGCCTTGAACTCTTCAATGTTGATGGTGTCTTCATCATCTGAGCTTGTGTCCTCTTTCTGAATTGGTTCTTCTCTGATAAGCTTGGGAAAGTCTTCTTCCATGTCATAAGGTAGGCTAACTTTCCTGCACTCATTTTCATACCATGAATCATTCTCATCAAAGATGACATCTCTGCTTACCTTAAAGCCTTTGTTTGAGGGGTTATAGAACCTGTATCCCTTCTGATTCAAATCATAACCAATGAAGATACATTTTCCAGCTTTAGGATCTAGCTTTCCCCTTACCTGTGAGGGAATATGCACATATGCAACACAACCAAAGATTTTGCAATGATCCAGAGATGGTCTCTTACCATGCCAAGCCTCATAGGGTGTCATTCCATCAAGTGTCTTTGATGGCAACCTGTTAATTAAATATGTGGCAGTAGATACACTCTCTGCCCATAGATAATTTGGCAATTTTTTTTCATTTAGCATAGATCTAGCTGTCTCTACAATGTCTATTCCTTCTTTCAGCTACCCCATTTTGTTCAAGTGAGTACCTTGTAGTAATCTCCCTCTTGATGCCTCTTTCCTGCAAGAAATCTTCAAAGTCATTGGAGAAGTATTCTCCACCACCATCTGACCTTAGCTTCTTCAAATGTCTACCTGTTTGATTTTCAACTAATGCAAGATACCTTTTGAAGCAATTAAATACTTCATCTTTATGTTTCATGAAGTATAAGACAGTCCACCTGCTATAGTCATCAATGAAGGACACATAGTACCTTGATCCAGATATGGATGGCTCCTTGCTTGGTCCCCAAACATCTGTGTGCACCAATTCTAGATAATCTTTATGCATAAAACCTTTCTTGGTATAGGGCAATCTGTGTGACTTACCAAATTGACAAGCCCCACACTTGTATATCATGTGTTGCTTGGATACATTAGGTATCCCAAGCACACGTTGATCCCTACTCATTTGTTTTATGGTCCTCTCTCCAATGTGACCTAATCTCTTGTGCCAAATCTCCAATTCT
Organism: Ceratopteris richardii; assembly: GCA_020310875.1. NCBI lineage: Eukaryota > Viridiplantae > Streptophyta > Polypodiopsida > Polypodiales > Pteridaceae > Ceratopteris > Ceratopteris richardii. Next base: position 52,724,968 of record CM035432.1, on the reverse strand, counting down.
GATAGGGTTTGGTCCTTATAGTTGTACAAAGCAATATTCTTAGTGTCTTCAAGTTCAAAGGTAAACAATCTACCTGATTTCTCTCCCTTGGCTATCCTTCTGAATCGATGTCTTGGATCCTCCACATATGCACCATGTTGAGTGAACCTGACCTGTAGACCTTTTTCCACAATCTGACCTACACTCATCAGATTCTTGGTGATTGTTGGAACATACAATACTCTGCTCAATAAATTCTGATTACCATCACTTGTTTTGACATTGCCTACTTTAACAACTGAATGTTTAGTGTCATCACCTGTCTGTACTTGGTGCTTGCCTTTGGGTTCTTCCAAATCAGAGAGTAAGGCAACATTTCCAGCTACATGGTTAGAGCAACCTGAATCAATATAGAACAAATCATCATCATTGATACCTGACTTAGATGTCATGTTCATGATCAACAGGGAATCATCTTGCTCCTCTGCATAATTGTTATAGTCCTTCCTATTCCTGTATCCACCTTGATAGTTGCCATTGTGATTGTAGTTGTTGTTGTAATTATTGTTGTAGCCATGGTAGCCTTGAGATTGATTGAATCTGCCTCTGCCTTGAGAGTATCCTCCTCTTTGGTGACCTCTTCCTCTTTGGTTCTTGTAGTTTTTGTAGCATTCATCTGTGGTATGGTTAGACAAGCCACAAATATTACATGGAGATTGGTTGTAGGTTCTCCCCCTACTTGACTTACCTCCTCTGCCCCTACCTCTAGATGATCTACCTCTCCCTGCATAGTTTGCTTGGGAGGTAGAGCCTTCTTCATCAACCTTTTTGTTTTTACCCTTGTCTTTAGTCTTCTTATCAGTGTATAGGGCAGAGGGATTGTTACCTTTTGATTGCTCTCCATTCTTTGTGATTTTTGCTTCATGTGTAAAGAGTTGTCCAATCAGAGTTGTTAGATCAGGTGCTTGGATGTCCATGTATAAGTCCATTGCTGTGGTAAAGCTCTCCCACTTGTCATCTGCCTTTAGTCCATTGATCACTTGTCTGACTATTTGTTCTTCCTCAATCTCCTCTCCAACACTTGCAAGTTGGTCTGCAATGTCTTTGACCTTGGTGACAAAGTCTGAGACACATTGTTTTGATTGCTTCCTAAGAGTTGTAAACTCAACCCATAGCTGATTCTTTCTGGCCCTTGTGCTTGATGAAAAATAAGTTGACAAGGTTTCCCAAGTCTCTTGGGAAGTTTTGCAATTCCTTATGTGTGGTAGAAGAAAATCAGAAATAGAGTTTAGAAGATATGACCTTGCCAAGGCATCTTTTGCACACCATTGGTTGAGCCTCTCATGTTCATCCTTTGTGGGTAGGCCTCTGGTTTTGAATGAGGGCAATTCCTCATCTCCTGATATGTATCCATACAAGCTTCTCCCTAGTAGATAGGTCTTCATTCTCAATGACCAAGCCTGGTAATTATTTCTGTCCAATTTGTCAATGAAGGAAGGAAAACCATCACCCATGATTACCTTATTTGCTCTGATACCACTGTTGAATGTGATGGCTGGATGCACTCAAAAGATCAAGTTGGTGCTGCTAGACCTGCTTCACACCTGCCCTCCTTTCTCTCCAGATATGCTTAGAAGACTCCTTGAGCTTTCAAATGATACCAAAATATGCTATATGTACTTTGGAAAAGATTTGAGTAATGACTTGATCAAAACAGACTACTTTGAAAATCACAAGACTTGAAAACTTTCTATTTTGGTCTTGATACCTGTTCAGTGTTATGCTCAGTGTGACCAGTGTAGTTATAATTAGAAAAATTCCTTCTAGAGAAATTCTATTGACTTAGTAAGCTTCCATTTCCAAGTGGAATGAAAAGAAATGATAAACCACACTCAGAGAAATCTCTTTAGCAAAATAAGGTGTTTCCCCGACTTTTTAGGAGACTTACAGTCACAGACCAGTGAGCACCTCGATTAGGATTTCTCTGCAATGGTTGATCCAATAGCTTTGAAACTTTGTAGGTGTATAGTAGACTTTGAGCTGAATCCAATGCACTTTGAATCATCCAATTTGGTTCAGTAGATCTTGAGATATGCCTCTTTGAAGTTGACAGAGTTGAAGGTAGTCACTCAGAGAAACCAGAGAACATGAATATAAGTATATTGATTAACTCTAATGATTGTACATTCCCATTGGCATGTAATGTGATGCTCAATGGTACTCAGAGATGTAGGCTATGGTGAAGCTCTCACACACTCAAAAATTTACTCAGAAATGTCTCGGGAAGAGTGTCACACACCCGCGACTTTTCTCAATAGTTTTTATAAGTGTTGATTGGTCATTGGAATTTTGAAATTCAAATTGAAGTTCCCTAAAATCTCTCCACTAAACTTAGGGAGATATTCCCTCAATCACATCATCTACTTTTCCACGACTCAAACTAGTAGGTGTGATTACATGAGTGATTAAAGTCATATAGACTTTTACATGAGATAAAAAGTAATAGCCTATAAGCATAGGTTTCTATGCTCATTGTTCCATGTGAATATATCCTTCAAGGGTTCAAGCTTTAGTTCTTCCAAGGTTCCAATGTCCAAGCCAATGTGTGTAGGCTTGTTCTGTACCAACAAACTTTGTGTGGAGTCAAGTTGTGCACACCACGTGTTGGAACCCTGGTTATCAAGTAACAAGCTACATTCAAAAGCTTAACCTAATAAGAGAATGTAATAGACCTTCATTTATGATAAATCGAGATATCTCACCCAAGTGCCTATTCTTCCTCTCTACAACACCATTTTGTTGAGGGGTGTACGTGCATGTAAAGTGCCTCTTTATGCAATTGTCTTGCAAGTACTTTGTGAATTCCTCGGAGAAATACTCTCCCCCTCCATCTAACCTCAGTATCTTGATGTGTGCATTACATTCTTTGTCAACAAGCTGGGACCTAAACTTTTGAGAGCAAGAAAATACTTCTGAATTTTCCTTGATAACCTATAGTCATACCTGTCTTGAGTGGTCATCAGTGAAAGTGATAAAGTACCTAGCTCCTCCCAATGAAGCCTCTCTACTAGGGCCCCATACATTTGAGTGTATAAGCTCCAAGAGCTTAGAGGATCTATATTCACTCTTTGCAAATGACATCCTTGCTTGCTTACCTAGTCGAGAAGCATCACAAAAATCATGTAGACCTTGGCCTTCAAGCTTTTGTAGTCCCTGCACTAAACCGGCTTTGCACATGCTTTTTACCTTGGGAATATTGATATGTCCTATTCTCTTGTGCCAAAGATCAATCTCTGCAATCCTTTTGTTACCAATCATCACCTAACATACCTTGTGTGTAGGAGCAACATCTAGTGTGAACAATCTACCTTTTTTCCTTCCCTTGGAAATGATCTTGCCACCTTGCTTCACCATGCACCCTTTTGCATCAATGATAACCTGCATACCTCTCTCTACCATCTGCCCTACAGAGATAAGGTTCTTGGAAATAGATGGAACATGGAGCACATCTTTAAGAGTCTTGACAGATTTACCTTCACCCATGTTCACATCTCCTACATGTGTAATGGAATGCTTAGTGTTATCTCGTGTCTCCACACAACCTTTTGAGCTTAGGACCTACATACGAACAAAATATTCCTACATACATGACATGTGATTAGAGCATCTAGAGTCTATGTACCACTTTGTGTCCTTGGGATCACTAGTGTAGCCATGTGTCATGGCTAGGAGGGTCTCCTTCTCATCATCCTTCTTGGAGTTTTTAGCATGATTCCCTTGCTGCTTCTTCTTCTTGCCTTTCTCATCCTTGAACCAACAATTTTAAGATTTATGATTCTCTTACCACATATAGAACACGTTTTACCTTGATGAGGGTTGTTCTTCCCTTTGCCATTCTTGCCCCCCCTTGATGATGATGCCTTGCTATCTCCTTTTGGATCTGAATCTTCTTCCTTGGAGTTCCTCCACTTGCTTTTTCTTCCTCTCGTCTTCTTTCCACTCTTGCCTTTGCCTTTGATAGCATATAGGACATGTGAGTGACTATCCTTCTTGGATGTGTCTCCTATGGCAACCTCTTTTGCCACTAGGTGTGGGATCAACTCCTCAAGAGTTGGTAAAGGATATCTGTAGAAGATGGTAGTGACGAGGGGTTTCAACTTGTCTTCCCCTCTCAACCCATTGAGAGTGTTTTGCACAAGGTCTTCCCATTCTACTTTGTAGCCAATGGATTCCAATTTCCCCCTCAATGCCTTAACCCTCAAGGTTTAGTCAACAATAGATTGACCATTACCCTTCTCAAAAGAATGGAATTAATTCTTAAGCTGCATCTTTCTACTTCTAGTTGAAGTGGAATATATCTTCTCTAAGGCCTCCCAAACATCTCTGACATGGTCAGAATCTGATATAGGACCAATCATAGTGTTAGAGATTACCTGTGATATGTAGAAGATAGCTCTCATATTCCTTTCCTCCAATCCTTCAACATCTTCAATTCCTGATTGGTAACCTTTGGATCTTTGGGGTCCACATCAGGCTTATCTTTATCTCCAGACACAATAGGCCATAAAATTTTGTTCGTGAGGTAGTTCATGACTCTGAACCTCCATGGGTGATATTTGTCTTTATCAAGCAACTCCACTTTTTGACCTAGATCTACCATAATGAATGGGAAATTAAGGTTACACTGAAATGTATCTCTTAGCCTTGATGCCCAAGATTTTGTGTCATTCTCATAGAGTCTTCAAAGGATGTTCCCTCCTTTGATACCAATGATGGCATTTATTCCCTTAGATTTGTACAAAAGTGAAATGGACCCAATACCTACGTCCCTTCATACACCTTTTTTGTGACCCTGCAGCAAAACTCGGATTCATCTACATTACACTGATCCAAATCAACCAAGCTTTTAGCCAAACTTAGTATCGTCCCTACGATTTCCAAGAAGCTATAGAACATCTTCAATGGATCTATTTAGGTCATTCGACAACTCTATAAAAGATACAGTATGCAGAGATGTAGAATATGTAGAAATTAGGGTTATAGAGATACACCAATTTCTCTACACATAAAATTGATTTCAAGGATCCCTCTCACAGAACCTAGGAAACATATATAACCTATAGAATGCATTTTAAATCTCTTGAATTGTATATGTACACAGGGAGTTGTCTTGGCCTTGGATGAGTGCCATTGACAATATTCCATAAGTCCTTAGATAGTAATAAATTTATCATCATAAAACTCCACATTGGATAATTAGACATTCCCTCAAGCTTGTCTTCATTCCCAAGTCTATAGTCACTCAACTTGTTAAGGGTGTATGTCCACTATGCTCTTATACCAAATGTTGGAAGTGGGGTGGGCCTCAATAACAATAATCATACATACACAGCTTCAAGCTCAAAAAGAGATGAGTGAGAGATAGAGAGAGAATAGACAAGATATTTCAAAGTGTATGGTAAGCTAAGATGCTTGCCAACACTATCTTATATTCCAATGTGAATTTACAATGTGTGAATATGATACAAACTGACAAGATCTAAACCTAAGCAGAAATAGAAACTAGATACAAGAAATTTTGTGCCTAAGAGGTATGAAGAGAGAGAGTGTGTGTATGTGTGTGTGAATATGCAAAATATGAATGGTAAGTGTTTTACAAGAAACCAAATTTTGACTATTCCTAAATCAAAAACTAGTGTGTGAAAAAGCAGGAAAAAAATAGACTTATTACTCACAGTATGTCAACAAGTGATGGTGATGGTTGGCTGATAGGAACTCCTCCAAATAACTTCTCATATAGAGCACACCTCTTCCAAGTAGAGGACCTTTATGATGTTCTCCAAGTTGCATTGAGCGCTCCTTGTGCCATGAGTGATTGATCTCGTTGCGAAGATACTAAAATATGAGCCAAGGCCATGATCATATAGTTTTTGTGCCTCTTGAAAAGTAACTCGACAAAGAAAGATTGCAATTGCTTCAAAAATCTTACGCCATCTTTCACAATTGCCAAAACCTACTACAAGAAATGTTCTTGAAAAACATTATCATCGTAAAGCTTTTGCTGAGTGGATTTGAATCCACTCCGTTTTTATGAGAGGGGTTTTTTTTATCCAAGACACGTGCATGATTTGCTTGTGGAAGCTTCTATAAAGAACAATTTATATGGCTTCTGGGTTGGACTACTGGACACATTGGAAATTGTCTCCAACATTTGATTCTCATAGATGCTCTTTCATTTGCAAAATTGACGGATTTTGTAAACATCATGAATAAATGTTAGCTTTGAGTCACGATTGGAGATGTGAATGCAGAAAGCATCTTTGATTAGTAAACCTTGAGAGAGTCTTCCATTTTTGCACTATGATGGAGAGTACTTGTAGAGTATGCATGCTTGACTTTGTAAGTGCATGTAAGAAGTTTTGAATCCCATAGAAGCACATCCGTTTGTATATCAATTAATTTTTTAAAACATGATTAAATCTAGAGTTTGAGGTTGAGTTATGAGTGAATAAGCTTTGCCACTGAAGGCCAATTACGTGTTTGTTTCGCACCATGTTGTTTCCAAATTACGAGGAAGTTACAGAGAAATCAAAGAGAAATGAAGTTTTCTAATACAGGCACACCAAGACGTTTTTTATGAGCATCATGAAGAAATCTGATATTTCTCGCTCTTAAATTTGATAATCAACCAATGAATCTTTCCTCTCATACGAGGTCATGTCCCATAGAAAACTTCAAATTAAGACAGATGATTGGGGAATACCAACATATTAGTTTCTCTTCCTACTCCGCAGATGGCACTTTATAACATTTTGCCTCCTTAGTTGTCATCTCTCTAATGAAAGATGTATCTTAGATTCCAGAATCTAAGGTTCTATAGAAAACATCTATCTATGATGCTTAATTCAACTGCTTATTCCTATGGGTTAAAGGTGTCCTTTGCAAAAATGACTCAACTATTCCATCGGTTTCAATCCTAATTTGAGAAGCAAGAAGAAGAAGAACCAGTTTTCTATGTAACGGATTGAATCTTCTAAGAACAAAATTGATTGAGTAACTTTCCTTTGAGAGTCAAAGCTTTAAATGTTCATAAATCCATTCAAGCCAAGGATCTGAAGCATTTATGTACTATAATGGGAATTGAACTAGATTCTTTAAAAGATTCTTTGAATGAAGTTAAGACACTAACAAATTAAACCACTATATGTTTGTGTGCTACCAACCACCGGTGTTGAGTCATCAAGTTTCGATTGATGATGTGTCTCCTTTACTCAAAAGCGTTGTTTTTTTACCTTTTTAAATTACTAAGTTAATATTCTTTCAATGTCTTTAGAGTCTTGTATTCTGAAATGCAAGTCTTATGCATAATTTGACTCAAGAGATTGATTCACATGGTTGTACTAGCACTTGGGTTCTTCTCCTTCGCTTACTTAGTCTATCAAATCATCTTTTTTAAGGAAGTTCAATTGACACCTAATCCCCTTGGTCTTCAATGTTTGAAAGGAAAACTATACAAGTAAAGGGCGTGGAACCCATGGGACCACCCATATCCCATAAAATAAGGGTTAGACTACTGAAGCATTATAAGGAAAGGGCCACCCAAAGGAAGTTGTGTGGTAAGGGTTCATGGATCTAGGCCTAAAGTGTCCATCTTGGTCAAAATTTGGTAAGAGGCAGCACTCATACACTTTGACTCCATGTAGGCCTTATTATTTTCCTTCTCTCCTGGACCTGTGTTTTCTTAGTTTTATGTAATCTCTCTCTCTCTATGCATAGGTTCATATATGATACTAACTGCAATTAACAATCCACACAAGGAAGTTTGGAGGCGACACACTTGAATATTAAAAAACAAATCGAAGCTCGTAAGTTTGGAGACGACACATGTATGCGTTGTTTCTTGCTGTGACTTCCTTCTTCCTAAAGGCAGAAAATAGGCACCAACGTAGATGCTAATTCACGTTTTTCTACCATTCTCTGTATAATGCGACATATCGGCCTTTTCGACGGTTTTCCTCAACCTGTTGGCTATGCAGCCACGGAAGAGGTTGCAACTTGAAGAGCAGACATGAAGGTTCGTCCTTCAAATAACTGTTCATCCTTTCGCGTATGTTCTCTGCCCCCAACCCTTCCACTGAAATGAGGGCTTAGAATGCTTGGTTTTCTTTTATCCTTTGATTCAGATGCGCATGTTGGTATGCATTCCGATGAGATGAACATCCTTTTCCTTTTGTCCTCCTCCAATCCTCAATATACATTAGCGTTCATTTTCCTTGATTCCTTTTTGTTTAGTTATGATTCCAGTACAGCTTTTGGTTGTAACGCTTGCCTGTGTGGAGATAAAGATAAGCCCGATGTGAATCCCAAAGATTCAAAGGTTACCAATCAAGAATTGAAGATGTTGAAGGATTGGGAGGAAAGGAATATGAGAGCTAGCTTCTACATATCAGAGGTGATCTCTAACACTATGATTGGTCATATATCAGATTTTGATCATGTCAGAGACTTTTGGGAGGCCTTATAGAAGATATATGCCACTTCAACAAGAAGCAGAAAGACGTAGTTTAAGAATTAATTCCATACTTTGAAGAAGGGTAGTGGTCAATCTATTGTTGACTACACCTTGAGGGTTAAGGCGTTGAGGGAGAAATTGGAATCCCTTGGCTACAAAGTAGAATGGGAAGACCTTGTGCAGAATACTCTCAATGCGTTGAGAGGGGAAGACAATTTGAAACCCCTTGTCACTACCATCTTCTACAGAGATCCTCTACCAACTCTTGAGGAGTTGATCCCACACCTAGTGGCAAAAAATGTTGCCATAGGAGACACATCCAAGAAGGATACTCACTTACATGTCCTATATGCTATCAAAGGCAAAGGCAAGAGTGGAAAGAAGCAGAAAGGAACAAAAAGCAAGTGGAGCCACTCCAAGGAAGAAGATTTAGATCCAAAAAGAGATAACAAGGCATCATCGTCAAGGAAGGGCAAGAATGGCTAATGGAAGAACAACCCTCATCAAGGTAAAACTGTTTTTATATGTGGTAAGAGAATCATATTTTCTAAAATTGTTGGTTCAAGGATGAGAAAGGCAAGAAGAAAAAGTAGCAAGGGAATCATGCTAACAACTCCAAGAAGGATGATGAGAAGGAGACCCTCCTAGCCATGACACATGGCTACACTAGTGATCCCAAGGACACAACATGGTACATAGACTCTAGATGCTCTAATCACATGTCATGTATGTAGGAATCTTTGTTCATATGTAGGTCCTAAGCTCAAAAGCTTGCATGGAGACATGAGATAACACTAAGCATCCCATTACACATGTGGGAGATGTGAAGATGGGTGAAGGAGAATCTGTCAAGACTCTTAAAGATGTGCTCCATGTTCCATCTATTTCCAAGAACCTTATCTTTGTAGGACAGATGGTAGAGAGAGGTATGTAGGTTATAGTTGATGAAAAAGGGTGCATGGTGAAGCAAGGTGGCAAGATCACTACCAAAGGAAGGAAAGAAGGTAGATTGTTCACACTAGATGTTGCTCCTACACACAAGGTATGCTAGGTGATGCTTGCTAACAAAAGGATTGCAGAGATTGATCTTTGGCACAAGAGGATAGGACATATCAATATTCCCAAGTTAAAAAGCATGTGCAAAGCACATTTAGTGCAGTGACTACCAAAGCTTGAAGACCAAGCTCTACATGATTTCTGTGGTGCTTCTCAACTAGGTAAGCAAGCAAGGATGCCATTTCCAAAGAGTGATTATAGATCCTCTAAGCTCTTGGAGCTTATACACTCAAATGTATGGGGTCCTAGTAGAGAGGCTTCATTGGGAGGAGCTAGGTACTTTGTCACTTTCATTGATGACCACTCAAGACAGGTATGACTATAGGTTATCAAGGAAAATCAGAAGTGTTTTCATGATTTCAAAAGCTCAGGTCCCTTGGTGAGAAATAATGTGATCCACACATCAAGATATTGAGGTTAGATGGAGGGGTAGAGTACTTCTCCAAGGAATTCACAAAGTACTTCTAGGACAATGGCATAAAGAGGCACTTTACATGCAGGTACACCTTTCAGCAAAATGGTGTTGTAGAGAGGAAGAATATGCACTTGCTTGAGATAGCTAGATTTATCATAAATGAAGGTATGTTACATCCTCTTATTGGGTTAAGTTTTCTAATATAGCTTGTTACTTGATAACCAGGGTTCCAACAGGTGGTGTGGACAACTTGACTCCACACAAAGTCTATTATGGCAAGAAAGCAACCATGGGGCACCTCAAGGTATTTGGATGTGTATGCTTTGTTCATGTTCCTAGTGAAGTGAGAACGAAGTTAGAGCCCAAGAGTGAGAAATATGTGTTCATTGGCTACTAAAATGAGCAAAAAGGCCAGAGGCACTACAACCCTCTCTCAAAGAGTCTATATGTGTCAATAGATGTTGTGTTTCATGAGGCAAGGTCATGGCATGGAGACAAGGGCAAGGCAAAGTTGGATGAAGAGGATCAAGCGGAGTATGCACACTTTGATGTGCAGATTCAACCTCAATGGTCAATCACAATCAGTGAACCAAAGGCTTCTACATCTAAGGTACACTCATATGATCACTCTTACACTTATGATTATGAAGGATCAACCCCTACTTCAAAGTATAAAAGGCTACAAGGAACAGACTATGACACTAGGGAAGCTCAAGAGGAGTTAGAAGAGGAAGAGCTTGAGGAGGTCATTAATCCTAATATAAAGCTCAATAGAATCAGGAAGCAATATCCCAAAGCTCAAGAGAGGAGGTCTACAAGGAAGAAAGTACCCCCACAAAGGTGTATATATGCTTCTTTCATGGAAAATCACTATGCATACATGATGAATGTCATTGTAGATCAAGAGCCAGATTCTTTTGAGGAGGCAAAGACCAAACTAGAGTGAAGGAAGGCTATGTATCAAGAGTTAAATGCTCTTAAGGAGAACAAGACTTGGGAGCTAGTACCCAAGAAGGAAGGCATGAAGATAGTCCAAAACAGGTGGGCGTACAAGACCAAGAGGAATGTAGATGGTAGCTTGGCAAGGCACAAGGATAGTCTAGTAGCCAAAGGCTTCACACAGACACAAAGGATGGATTATGAGGATTATTTTAGCCTTATGGAAAACAAGGCTACCATTAGATCTCTCATAACACTATATGCACCAATGAGGTGGTCTATCTACCAAATGGACATAAAGAATTAATGCCTTCTTGAATGGTGAATTACAAGAAGAGGTGTTCATTGAACAACAAGGGTATGTAGATCCAAAACATCCTTCCTATGTTTGCATGTTGAAGAAGGCCTTATATGGCCTTAAGCAAGTCCCAAGGGCTTGGAATTAGAGGCTAGTGCACTTCTTGAAGAGATGTGGTTTCTCTCCAAGTGATGGAGATCCATCCTTGTATATGAAAAAGAAAAATGACAAGATATGTTTGATATGCATATATTTAAATGATCTTCTTGTGACAGGTGATGATGATGTAGGGATAAGGACCATCATAGAGAAGCTTGGAAGAGAGTTCACAATCTTAGATTTAGATGTGCTAAAGTACTTTCTTGGCATTGAGCTGATCTATGGGAGGGAAGATAACTCTCTCTCTCTCTCTCTCTCAAGAAGTATCTTCTAGATGTGTTGTTTAGGCTTGACACAAGAGATTGGAAACCAATAGCTCAAACTATGCATTCAAATGTCAAGTTAAGCAAGGAAGATGGTAAGAAGCTAGAAGACCTTACACTGTATAGGAACATTGTGGGATCATTCATCTATGCTAAACTCACAAGGCCTGACTTGTGCTACATAGTTGGAGTTCAATCTAAATTCATGCATGCAGCTAGAGATACACATCTCAATCATGCAAAGAGAGTGTTAAGGTATGTAAAGAGTATAGTTGATTCTAGGTTGCTATATAGGTATGATGAAGAACTTCAAGTAAGAGCATGCAGTGATGCAAATTGGGCACGGAGTGTTGATGATAGAAGGTCAACTTGTGGCTATGTTTTCATGCTAGGCACAAAAGCAGTTTCATGGATGAGGAAAAAGCAGCCCACAGTTGCACTAAGTTCAACAAAGATTGAATATAGATCTTTATGCCTAAGTATGCGTGAAGCAATATGGCTTAAGAATCTCTTCAAAGATTTTGGTATAGAGCTTGGACCGATTCTTGTTTATGGAGATAACATGTCAGGCCTACATCCTGTGAACAATCCCATGTATCATGCAAGGAGCAAGCACATTGAGGTGCATTATCATTATGTAAGGGAAAAGGTTGTAAGTGGGCACATTAATGTTCATTTTGTAGGTACGAAGGACCAAGTTGCAAATATCTTCACCAAAATCTTGGATGTGAACAAGTTAACAAAGTTTTATGTTATAACTAAAAGAATAATGGATGTTAAATGGATTTTAATGCCTTGAGGTTTTTAATGTGTTTTGTGCTTTGATTTAGTAGGTGAAGATTCATGAGGGTGTGAACGTACATGTACTTATTCAGATATTTTTTGAAGATATTCAGAAGAATATTTAGAAGATAGTATTTTAATTATTTTTTGTAAAAATAATAGATCGCTTTAGAAAGTGATGTTTTGTAAAAATAGTAGATTATGATTTTGTAAATAAAGTGGAATTTTGTAAAAAGCACATTTTTTGAAGCATCCCCCTCATGTATCTTCTATTCAAGATGTAATAAGAAATACCTGTAAATTCACATGCTCTGATAGACTCATCCATCAGAGTATGTGGGGTGAGACTATACCCAATCTTGTGTCTAATCTCTTGTCTCTTTCTATTCTCTGAGTACTTTTATGAGATTTGGTTTATGTACTATCCTCTATGTACATGCGTCTGTGGAATCCGAAGGTCAACCGTGGTATCAGATCCAAGGCACGTCTGCGGAGGTGTACATATCAACATCCACTTGCAATTCATGGCATCTACTCATTAATAAAAAACTATCGCAACCATCTAGTTTTTATGAATAATATAATTGATTATTTACATACACTTGCACATAAAAGAGAAGCATGAAGTACAAACAAGTGATGACACTAAACACTCAGTCAAGCAAATTGGAAATGTCAAAACATCTGATGGTAGTATGAACCTTTTGAGTAAAGTTCTCTATGTGCCAACTATAACCAAAAATCTCATTAGTTTGGGAAAATTGTTGAGAAAGGTTTATAGGTCAAATTCACTAAGCATGGAGCATATGTGGAAGACCCCCAACAAGGCTTCAAAAGGATTGCCAAAGGTGAGAAGTCAAGTAGGTTATTCACATTTGAAATTTAAGACACAAGGAACATAGCACTATTATGTTGTAGAGATCAAACCTTATCTGAGTTACAAACATAGCACTACTACCCTTTCCTTCTGACCTAGTTCTGGAGTATATGGCATTCGATGATCATAACTAGGTTCTGCCGCCTGCTCCCTTATTGGTGAATGATAGATGGGGGGAGATAGGGGACGTACCTCTACCTCGTCAGTAGGATTCCCATGTTGTGGCTCTACTGGTGTCCCGATTTCTCTAGCATCTTCTAACTATTTCCTAAGTTGAGCAATGATTTTATCTTTTTCTTCATTGTCCTTGATGCTAGCCTTGAGCTTCCCTTCAATACTAGTCTTCTCTTCATATATGATCCTCACTTGATCCGCATCTTGTATACATTGCTCAGTATACTTCGCAACTACATCTTGCCATTTGAGATATGTGGGCTTTTGGACAGCATATTAGAATCAAATCCATTGGTTCTTTACGGAAAACAGAGGATTCTAGTATTGTTGCTTCTTTCAAGCAACTATCACGTGCTAGCTCAAAAGACACGAACCTTATCGATAGCGAACTTGGTTACGTAGGAGCTATTGTTGGCATCTACTAAATTTCATTTCGTACATTCAAACAGGTAGAAGAAAGTTTATATTTTTTATGATAGAGTTAGTTATTTTTTAAGCACCTAATAATGGGTTTTTGTTGTTATATATTTTGATAGGTCATTTTGAAGGTTGACTAGTTTCGAGCCGAGTATAAAGGTAGTAATTCCACATTAAGAAAGGAATTATCTGGGTTTTGGGGAATTGATTCTTCCAAGGTAATGTGATCTACTAAAGAACCATATATTCTTCCTAGGCATATTGAACAAGCATTTTTTTATAAAAACCCAGATGCTCATCCTTGGTGGCAAGTCATTCATGTGCAACCTAGAGGTAGGTCATTGTTTGAACAGTTTATTGTTAGAGAGATCGAAGAAAGTCCTCTTGATGATTCAGCATCAGATACTGATACATCAACATTTGAAAGAGAAATTAGAATCATTATATGTGATAATGATACTAATCTTTTTGATGAAGAGGATAATTCTCTACATGCAGATTCTACTGATGAGGAAGAGGAATTACCAGAAATAGATATTAATTCATCAATAGATGATTTGATTCATGAGAACATAGATTTAACAATAGAAGAAATAAATGAAATCAATAAGGATAATGAAGGTGAGACTATATTGATGTCTTACCAAAATGATGGCAATAATGAAAACATATGAGCAGATTAGATAGTAAATTCTACTCTAGTTATCGATCCATAACTTGAAGCTTCTGAATGGATATCAAATAATAGATTTTTTTATTAACTTGAATAACAATGAATCCTACTAGAGAGATGAAATCATGTTCTTTTAAGTTAGAACATGAAGCTCGGGGGTATGCCTAATTATTTTATATATAGCTTTATCTTCGAGGAGAAAATTTTTATCATGTATGTATGCATATGTGTGTGTATTCATGTGTATTATATGTATACATATGTTAGTATTCATATATATGTATGTGTTTGCATGTGTGTGATATATGTATACATGTGTTAGTATGCATATGTGTATATATGCATATGCATTTATGTAAAATATTCATGTATTCATGTAATATATGCAAGTGTTTATAATTGTGTACATGTATATATGTATATGTGTCTACGTGTAAATATGTACATGTAAATATGTATGCATGTATATATATGTTTATGTGTGCATGTAGGCATGTATATGTGATGTGTACATGTATATATGTATATATGTCTATGTGTAAATGTGTACATGTAAATATGTGTGCATATATATATATATATATATATATATATATATATATATATATATATATATATATATATATATATATATATATATATATATATATATATATATATATATATATATATATATATATATATATATATATATATATATATATATATATTATGTGTGCATTTAGGCATGTATGTGTGATGCATAATATATCTACTCCATTTTATATTTATGTATGTGTATCTACATGATGTGTATATATCTTTATATATATTATGATCCTTAGTGATTCGAGTAGCTATATATAGAGGCATAAGGTTGGGAGGAGAGACATCTCTCTAGTAGGACGTCGGAGGAATAGATGCAATGTGTACATATACTTCAAACATATGGCTAAAAGGTTGAATTAGAGTTTTTAAAGTAGGGGTTTTAAAACCCTAATATCAAAATTAGTGTTTTCAATTTAGGATTTTTGAAATAGGATTTATTTATTTATTTATTTATTTATTTATTTATTTATTTATTTATGCATGTGCATGTGTTGTGTATGTATGTGTATCTATATGTGCATATGCATGTGTTGTGTGCGTGTATATATGCATGTGTATATGTATATATGCATGTAAATATGATTATATGAGTCTATGTGTGTGTACATATGATTATGCATGTGTATGTGTATGTGAGTATGTGTACGTGTATGTGAGTATGTGTATGTGTCTATGTGTATTCATTATATGTGTGTAACTGCATGCATGTGTATGTGTGTGTAAAAATGTGCATGTATGTGTGTGTGTGTGTGTATAAATGTGCATGTATGTGTATATGTGTGTAAATGTGCATGTATGATGTATATGTGTGTGTATGCGTGTATTTGTACCTCTAGTCTCACTCTTTTCTCTCTCTCTCTCTCATATACATACATACATACATAAACACACATTCTCATATCCACATATATATACATAAAAGTAGTGCACACCGTGCATTATCGCGACGATGAGCCATAAGTGTCCTCATCCCTTTTAGACACCACTTAAGCGACCATCCTATCCCAAACTCTATCTCAAGTGAACTAAGTATGTATTTTTTATCCCTCTCATCATGCTCACTACAAAAATAAAAAAAATAATGTAAATAAAACATAAGATATTTATTTCAATTTATATGTAAAATTTATACTTACTTCCATGCCCGCATTCTTCTCTTGAACTCCAATCCATTCCCTATGTACAGAATGTTCCCCTCTCGCTCTATATCGCACTCTAGTCCTAAGGTGCCTATGCATGCCCTCATAGGCAACTCTGCTCTGCTATCACGATCTGGAGGTGGTATAGGTGTCCTAAAAATAGATAGATAAAAATAAATAAAAATATGTGTTATAATATCATTAAAACAGTTTATGAAAGAAAAACATACCTATGAGCAGATAGCTGTCTTCCAGCATATGGAGCCGTAGAAGATCCCTCCTCTGATCGCTAGGTAAGCATCTCGATCATATAGACCAGCTCATCATCAGACATCTCTAAGTAATCACGCATGATGGCCCCTAGAGTATGAGACAGAACTCTTGCTCTCATAAGACTTTTTATGAGAGTGAGTTTCACCTTTCTCTCTCTACTAGGATCCATAATACCTAACATATAAAACAAAATGGGTTAGAAATCAATATATATACGTGTACATATGTATGTGTGAATGCATTAAGTATGTGTATGTATGCATGTGTGTGTGTATGTATGTGCACGTATGTGTGTGTGTGTGTATGCATGTGTATGTGTGTGTATGCATCATTATGTGTGTATGTGTCTATGTGTGTATGTGTGTGTGTATGTGTGTGTGTATATGTGTGTGTATGTGTGTGTGTCTATGTGTATGTGTGTGTGTCTATGAGTGTGTATGTGTTTATGTGTGTGTATGTGTCTATGTGTTTCTATGTGTGTGTATGTGTCTATGTGTATATGTGTATGCATGTATGTGTGTGTATGCATTATGTATGTGTTGTCAGGATCTTGCTCACGTGCATACAAAAGTTACGCACACAGAAAACACACAGAGAATAGACGCAACCAGAGATGAGAAAGAACGCAGTATTGGGTGCAATCTCCCCCCATGCACTCTGTTTCGATAGTCCACATAGTGCATGTATTTATAGGAATTTTGATTACGTCAAAAAGAGTGGTTACAAGAGGGCGGCTTCAAAAAGCAAGCATGAAACTAAAAGTTGATAACTTTTACAGAAAGCATGTTTCACTCCAACAATGCATTGCTCAACATATTCCATAAGTTATAACATGCCCCTCTGTTGAACAAGCAATTGACCTCAGTTGATAAAATAATAAACATGGATGGCCAGTCACATGTTTCATCACTGAATAAAGAGAATAGGCATGTGCCATGTAAAAATACATGCATGGAAATGTTCATGGAGTTGTTACATTAATGTGTTTGTGTATGATATGCAGAAATTAAGCGTTCATAATGAGGTGTTAATTGTGTTTTATGTATCCATTGACATTCTTCAATAGAGTGATTTTTGTACTTAACTAAATATCGATGATATTGAGTACCTATGCGTGTAGTAGTGACATCATGATCAATGATTTTCTCAGGAACTAAGATTTCAGATTGTTCTTCAATTAAAGGAGGGTCATCAAGAAGTGGAGCAAGTGGTAAAGTTCCTTGAAATGGTTTAAGTAAACTAATATGAAAAGAGTTATGAATAGTCCAATGGGATGGAATATCTAATCGAAATGAATTATCATTAATTTTTTCTATAATGCGAAACGGTCCATAATAGCGTGGTGCAAGTTTAATTTTAGGATGCCGCAAAATATTTTTGAGACGTCTTTTAATGATACACAACCATACGAAATCATTTTCCTTGAATTCTTTGGCTAATCGTTTAGTATTGATAGTACGTGTATATCGCTCTTGACTTTTCCTAATGTGCTCGTGAACATCATGAAGTATAGAAACGTGATCTTGAGCAATAGAATCAGCCATCGGAATGTCGGTTTGGGTGAGGGACATGGGAGTGGGAAGCTTTTTATCAAAAACAATTTCAAAAGGTGCACAACCAGTAGTGGTGTGTGAAGTGTTATTGTAAGCAAATTGAAGCAATGGCAACTTTTCATCCCAGTTATTAGGATTATCTAATGAATAACAACGCAATAAATCAAGAATAGTACTATTTGTAGCCTCACTCTGTCCATTACTTTCAGCCTGATGAAATGTAGAGCTAAAATCTATTTTAGAACCAAAATGTTGAAATAAGGCAACCCAAAAATGATTACAAAACCTAACATCACGATCAGATAACATTACTTTAGGAAATCCATGATGTGGGAAAATGCATTTAATGAATAATTTTGCAGCTTGAGGTGCAGTCAAAGTTTTCCTACATGGAATGAAATATGCATATTTACTAAACCTATCAACTATTGTCCAAATCATATCATATGTGATGAAGTGATAGGAAGACCTGTGATAAAATCCATAGAGATTTGTTCCCATGGTTCATTTGGAATGGGAAGTGGCATTAATAGCCCAAATGGTTTACCATGATGACGTTTGACACGCTGACATACATTGCATTGAGAAACATAATGTGCAATATCTTTTTCCATGTGTGGTCAAAAGAAGAAATCCTTGCAAGCAGAAATAGTGCTTTGTATGCCTCTATGACCCATGTAAGATGGTTCATGCATTTCTTTAATGACAAAATCTTTGAAAGCTTGGGTTATGCACAATCTATGTTGAAAATAGAGAAAACCATTATGAAATTTATAATGTTCATCAGATAAAGATGCACCATTGTTGAAGTCATGCCATGCACGTGAAAAATACAAATCAGATGCATAAGTGGAAACCATTTCTTGAAAAGAATGAATTTGGATGGCAGAAATATTATTCAAAACAACAAAAGTCGAAGGAAAACGGCTAAGAGCATCAGCTACAACATTAGCTTTACCAGGCTGATATTGTATCATGGATTGGAAATTTTGAATGAATGATGCCCATTTAAGATGCCTATCAGAGATTAAGGGCTGATTTAATAAATGCTTAATTGCCTGTTGATCGGTTTTGATTAAGACCTCAGAGCCCATAAGATAGTGTTTCCAAATTCGCAAAGCATGCACAATTGCTAACAATTCTTTATCATATGTACTATAATTCTGCTCTGAGGGTTTAAGCTTCCTACTCTCAAATGCAATGGGATGGTCATTTTGCATTAAAACAGCACCTATTCCTGAATCACTAGCATCAGTAACAACATGAAAGGGTTGTGAAAAATCAGGTAATTGTAAAACAGGTGCATGTGAAAGTGCATGTTTAAGTTTGTCAAAGGACTGTTGTTGGGTAAGTCCCCATGCAAATTTTATTTTCTTTTTCAACAACAAGGTAAGAGGCAATGCTAAATAAGAAAAATTTCGAACAAACTTCCTATAGAAACTAGTCAACCCAAGAAAAGAATGAACATCATTGACTGATTGTGGTGTAGGCCATTTTACGATAACTCTAATATTTTTCGGATCCACATGCACACCTTCATGTGAAATAATATGTCCCAAATATTCTAGCTTACGCGGAAAGAAATAACTCTTTTCAAGATTAGCATAAAGTGTGTTCTCTCGTAACAAATGAAAAACTGTTTCAAGATGCTTTTCATGTTCACTATCATTCTTACTGTAAACAAGTATATCATCAAAGAATACAAGAACAAAAGCTTGGTAATCAAGAAAAATATTGTTCATCATTCGTGCAAATGTTGCATGGGCATTAGTAAGTCCAAAGGGCATTACCATAAATTCATAATGGCCAGTTTGCATTCTAAATGCAGTCTTAAAAATATCACTTTGTGTCATACGAATCTGATGGTAACCCGATTTAAGAGCAATTTTACTAAAGACACGAGCTCCTCGTAACTTATCTAAAATCATCTATTCGAGGAATAGGATATCTATTCTTTATTGTGATCTTGTTAAGGGCTCTATAATCAATGCACATGCGATAAGTTTTATTCTTCTTCTCTACTAAGAGAACTGGTGCTCCAAATAGGGAAGAACTAGGCCTTATAAGTCCTTTTTGTAGTAAGCCTTTTACTTGGTTTTCTATTTCCTTTTGGTGTAGTGGGCCATGTCTATAAGGTGCTTTATGAGGAGGAGAACTACCAGGGACTAAGTCTATGCTATGGTCAAAGGATCCTCGAGATGGTGGTAGTTCAGAGGGATACTCAGACATAAAACAATCCTTATAAATACTCATGAAAGGTTTATATGCATCAGGAAGTGTATGAGTATAATCATTGATGACATTGACAAAAACAATGCATGAGTTGAATCCTTTCCTAAATACATGCTTTACTTGAGTGTGACTAATCAATGGAAATGGCTGGAAATCATGTCGTGCAGACAAAGTAATGATTTGACCTTTGAATTCAAACTTAAAGGTATGAGTATGGTAGTCAATACGTGGGTTATAATGGTGACGAAAAGGCATACCTAGTATAACATCGTAAGATTGCAAAGGTGCAATTAAAAATGTCCGTGAATCAACATATGGGCCTATGCTAATCATAACATCTTGCACTTCTCGTGTTACATTATAACGACTACCTTGAAATGCAGATTTCACTTTATACAAGGAAGGAAACGTTTGTAATTTAAGTTCTTGTACTAATGAATGTGAAATGAAGTCATGTGAACTACGGTCGTCATGTAGAATTTTAACTAGTTTGTTATTTATTGTACCCTGCATGCAAAGAAGAGAGTGTAGAGAGATATCGTTACCCAAGGTACTTAAGTCCTTCTCCAATGATTCCTCTGTCCAAATAGGAGGAATTTCTTCATTATGGACCTCCATGTTGTACAAGTGAGCTGTAGACGGTTTCATGTGAAGAGGTCGTGATCTGCACTTTATTTTTGTATGTCTAGGTTTACCACAATTCCAGCAAGTGATTCGTGGTCGCTTCTGTTGGGCATCCACCACTGAAGTTTGAAGGGTAGGTGGTTTGGTGGGTTGGAGAGATGAAGCAACAACTGGAGTTGAGTAATTGGATTGTGGAAGACGAGGAAAACTAGGGTAAGATGGGGCATTAAAAGTACGCTTCATAGGAAATGTAGGTTTAACAGAAATTTGTGGTTGACGTGGCTGCTATAGTCGGAGTGACTTGGTTATGGACTGGAATTCTTTTTCTGCATCATAAGCAAAAGATATTGCCTCATTGAGGGTTGTAGGCCATAGGGTGTGAAGCTTAGCTTGGATTCCCACTTCCAAACCATCTTCGTATTTCTGCTGGAAGATATCCTCTGATACATCTTCAAGCATTCGAACAAGTAATAAATTTTGCCAAAACCGCTCCATGTAGGTAGTAGCCGTATCACCCTCCTTCCATGTAAGGGTCGTCCATGCACGTCGGACATGCAAATGGTATTGAGGAGGAAGAAATGAATCCTTCACTTTTTCTTGAAAAGCCTTCCAAGTTGTTGGACGCTCCGTACTGTGCCACAGGACATTCCACCAGAGTTGAGCTTTACCTACTAAATAGTTAGTGGCAAATTTAACTTTTTCACTTTTAGCATACATCTCGTCACTATAAAAATCATCAAACTGTGACAGCCAGGAAAGGACTAAAGGCCCATCCTTTCGGCCATCAAATCGTAGAAACTGGTAGTTTCTAGTACCAATCTTCGAATGAGTAACATCAGATTTGGCAGAAACAATAGCTTTTACTACTCTCGTAAGGTTGTCTTCTTCAGTTTGTATTTGTTGGAGGACTTCATCACGTTGTCAGATCTCGTTCTGAGCTCCTCGAAGCTTATGCCGCAAGAGCTCTAGTTGTTGTTCAAGTGTTGCCTCAGGTAGAGGTGAATTACTGTAATCCTCCATGGTGCTCTTGGACCCTTAAGCTAGTGCTTTCCTCTCGGGATGTACCCTTAGGGAATGTACCCTAGCAGAAAAGCACCTTGTCTAAATGTACCCTGATGTACCCTATCTGGATGTACCCTGGTGTACCCTGAGAAGTGTACCCTGAGAAGTGTACCCTCAAAAGTGTACCCTGAGAAGATGTACCCTGAGACGCGCCGTGTCGCGTCGCACTGTGCCGCCTTGAAAACTACAAGTTATGTTAAATTTAAGAAGAGGGAACTTGAGTAACAACTCCAAGAAATGGTGGAGTGGTCAAAGTACTTCCCTTGAAAGTAGGAGGTTGTGGGTTCAAATCCTCCTACCTTAGGGACTCTAAACCACTCTATTGCTACTCAAAATTAAAATTGCCTCGCGCGTAGCCAATGGCTGCCAACGGTCGCCAAGGGAGCCTTGGGTGCCAATGTTGCCAATGTATTGCCTGTGTTATTGCCTAAGTTATTGCCTAAGTTCTTTGCCTTAGTCGACACCTTGCAGTAAGCTGAAGGAGTAAACGTAGGTGAAAATGTAGGTGAAAACGTAGGTGAAAACGTAGGTGAAAACATAGGTTCTGGTTCTGGAACTGGAACTAAAACAGAAACAGAAACAGAAACCGGAATAGGAACAGGAATCAGAATCGGAATCGAAAACGAAAAGGGAATAGAACCTTCCGTATGGACGCGTGCAGAGCTCTGATACCACTGTTGTCAGGATCTTGCTCACACGCATACAAAATTTACGCACACAGAAAACACACAGAGAATAGACGCAACCAAAGACGAGACAAAACGCAGTATTGGGTGCAATCTCCCCCCATGCACTCTGTTTCGACAGTCCACAGAGTGCATGTATTTATAGGAATTTTGATTACATCGAAAAGAGTGGTTACAAGAGGGCGGCTTCAAAAAGCAAGCGTGAAACTAAAAGTTGATAACTTTTACAGAAAGCCATTGCTTTCAATAACAAAAATTGCGGTCTACAACGACCCTTATTCTAACCATTACTTTTCTAACTGTTTCTAACAATAGAACCTTCTACGCACGTTTATTTACAAGATAAATAATAATTATTTGGATTATTGATGTCCGCCTTTTCACGCTTTGCACGCTCCTCAGAAACCTTCAGCTGCTATATCAAAAACATCAAAAAAACACATTAATACATTAATAATATAACACTTTAACAATGCCTTGTTCAATAATATACAACAGTATGCATATGTGTGTGTATGCATTATGTATGTGTATGTATGCATGTAAGTATGTATGTATGCATGTAAGTATGTATGTATGCATATGCATATGCATATGCATTATGTATATGTATGTATGCATCTATGTGTATGTGTGTGTATGTCTCTCTATGTGTGTGTCTATGCATATATGTGTGTGTATGTGTGTATGTGTGTGTGTATATGTGTCTTTATGTGTGTATGCATGTGTATGTGTGTGCATGCATCATTATGTGTGTATGTGTCTATGTGTGTATGTGTGTGTGGATATGTGTGTGTGTGTGTGTCTATGTGTATGTGTGTGTGTCTATGAGTGTGTATGTTTATGTGTGTGTGTATGTGTATGTGTCTATGTGTGTGTATGTGTCTATGTGTGTATGTGTCTATGTGTGTATGTGTATGCATGTATGTATGCATATGTGTATGTATGCATGTGTATTTGTGTGTATGCATCATTATGTGTGTATTTGTCTATGTGTGTATGTTTGTGTGTGTGTGTATATGTGTGTGTATGTGTATGTGTTTATGTGTTTATGTGTATGTGTCGCTATGCGTCTATGAGTGTGTATGTGTTTATGTGTGTGTATGTGTCTATGTGTGTGTATGTGTCTATGTGTGTATGTGTATGCATGTATGTATGCATATGTGTGTATCTGTGTGTATGCATTATGTATGCATATGTCTGTGTATGCATTATGTATGTGTATGTATGCATGTGCATTATGTATGCATGTAAGTATGTATGTATGCATATGGATATGCATTATGTATGCATATGTATGCATGTATGTGTATGTGTGTGTATGTCTCTCTATGTGTGTGTGTATGCATATATGTGTGTGTATGTGTGTATGTGTG
>CM035432.1:52688390-52695890 GCA_020310875.1 Ceratopteris richardii | reverse complement strand
AGAGCTTGCCATAGGCAACCCATTAAAACACTTAGTCCAAGGAAACACATTGCCAATTGAAGGAATTCTAGGCATCCCAACATTCAGACACACTTGTATCCCTCATACCATGACTTCCTCTTCCTCCATTTTCTCCTTCGTATCCCAAACTCCGCCATGTGTGACTAATGTACCCCCTTATGGGCTGACTTCATGGAAGCCATGCTCTGAGCCCCAATACCCTCTTCTTTCTCTGGTCCTAATCCATTTGTAACATCTTCATTGTTCACCAACACCAAGATCACAACGTCTACCATACCTATCTTTATGGTAGAAACAACATGCACACATGTCTGACCCCATGGATATGTCTCTACCCACAGCACCACCCGCACCCCCCACACTTCAAAAATCTCCCTTCCACCAAATTCACTAGCACCCACAGCACCATCACTCACTTCTTTCACTGTCCCCTTTCCCATTTCCCAACCCCCTAGACTCTCAACTATACATATTGCATCTAATAATGTAAATTATTATGACGATAATATCAGCTACTTGTAGAGCGCAATGAGGCACTCATAGTGGAATCTCTTTGACCACAAGAACAAATGGCCACACTAGAAGAGCGAAATGTAAATTTACAAGAATTGTATGAAACCTTAAAACAAGCACACAATGAGCTTGAATCCAAGATGCAAAACCTTGATCAAGAGACTATCAAGAATATGGAGATCATGAGGAATCATTAGATGGAGAGAAAAGCTAAGTTGCAAAGAAACATGGTTCTTCTCTGACAATATGAGTGACCCCCATCCCCAAAAGTAGAGCCTAAACCCAAGGAATCATTAGAAAGTTCAGTGGAGGAAACATTTGAAGATGCCTATGAACCACAACAAGTCCCTAGGGGTAGAGTTACTAAGGAAGGCCAAAACTAACAACATATTTTTCTTGATCCATGGTACATACAAAGCATCTAACAATGTGAAAGAACTACGATGCATAGTAGTCAGAATGATGTTACCAACTCCCATTATAGTATAAGATGAGTTTTTAGCACATATGGCAATATTCCTTATAAGTGCAGACTCAACTAAACCACAGAAACTATGCTACGAGGTAATATATTTGGTTGCCCCCTATCAAGGTACCAAGCATCTTACTCTACTGCAAACATACACTAATCATGAGAAGATCGGTCATAGCGGCATATAATAGTAAATGCCCATTCTTCATTTTGAACAAGATTAGGAGACTTTGTTTTAGGTATAGAGGCATGCAACAACCATTATAGCTTCTTTCTTCTTTGGCTCTTTTGCAACTAGTTTTGGAAAAATCTTTATGACATGATCATTTCTCGTATAGTACTTGCAAAAATGTTTTTGATTTTCTGTTTTCGCCTTATTGTTTTCTTCCTTCTTCAATTGTGTAGCATTAGCAAATTTTTACTTATTAGCACATGAGCTTCATTTACCTTTACCCTTTTGACAAGCTAGGAAATCTTGATATGCAACATGCATGATGGACATCATGTGTCCACTAGTGATAATTGCTTTTTGCTTGGAGATTCATGCATATCTTGATTGAGTAAGAAGCAACCTACAATAGCAACATCGAGTTGTAAATCTGAGTACAAGGCAATATTCATAGCCATAGTGGAGTGTATATGGTTGAGATGCCTATTGATGGATCTTTGCGTGGAGATTGATGTTGCTACATATATTCCCATTGATAGTCATAGTGCATTGGCTATTACAAGAAATTTAGTGTTTCATGGACACACCAAACATATTGAGGTGCATTATAACTATGTGAGAGAGTGCATTCATGTAAGAGATATTGATTTGGTATATGTGCCTATACAAGGTAATGTGGAAGACATATTCATCAAATATCTTCCATGGGAAAATTTTGAAGCTTTTCTCAAGGATTTAGGCTTATTCCCTAGTGGGAATGATCTATGACTCTTTGTATGTGTTCACATCAGTCCCTCTAGGGTTTTTGTTATAATTATGTGTTCCTCCAATAGCTTTAATGTGAACCTTTTCCCTATACATAGGAACATTTTACTCTACTAGTTGCTCGAGGTTTTTTCCCCATATTACCACATACATCAGACACTCAAATGTGGTAGTACTTTGTACTTAGGGATATTATTCTGCTCCACTTTGGTTTTGTTCATCATCAATAGAGAGAGCTATTCCAATCATCCATCTTCTCTGTGTGTTTTGTTGTGTTTGTGCTCCTTGTGTGTGATTCTTGTGTAGCTCTTGCACTTTGGTGTGAAGGTAGAAGGCATCAAAATATTTTGATAGTTATCCCTTTAGGGTTACTTGTATTTGTCGAATTTCTATTTCAGAGCCATCTCCAACTCCATTTCGAGCCCACAAGGTGGGGCCCACACAAAAACTAGGTTAATTTGCAAAATTTTCACTTGCATCCTATTCAGCAACACTCATATATTCCTCATCTAGAATTTCAAGCGATTTCATGTATTGTTGATACACAAAAATTGTGTTTCTCTGATATTGAATTGTCATGTCATAGTGTGACAGTGTTCAAGTAGAAGTGTTAAAGAACAACTTCCATGGTTGGAGATTTAGAATGATGAATTTCTTGATGGGAAAAGACCATTGGAATTACCTCATAGGAGACAACGAAAATGCTCTGTAGTTACCAGAGAGGAATCGGACTATAGACCAATTAAGATCATATGAGGAATGGAATCAAAGAGCATGAAAGGTAATGTATTGGCTATATGTTAGCATTTAAGATAGCATGATTGGGCACATATAGGATGCCAAGACTTTGAATAAGGCTTGGAATAGCTTGGTCACATTGTATGAGACTAATACAAAGGCATGAAAATTGCAACTCAAGAATGATCTCCATACAGTGGAGAAAAAGGGCATGTTGATAAGTGACTACACCTTGAAAATCAAAAGCATATGTGAGTCACTATGAAGATGAAGATTGATCCAAAAGCATAACAATATATCTTCATTGGATACTCCCTTGATTAGAAGGGATATAAATGTTATAGCCCACTTACATGACAATTCAAGGTAAGCAGAGATCTGGTTGTTTGATGAAATGTTGAGCTTCTATGCAGATGGACTTAATCTTGAACAAAATGACAAAGAAAATGATGAAAACTCAAGTGCAACATCTCAAGTTTTGAGTCCAAAAAATTCATCAAATACATCCTTCAGGAAGGTAAAGAAAAGCTTTCTGTTAGTAGTACAACATCTACAAGTTTTGAAGACATTGATGGAGATTCAAGTGATTCAGAAAAGAACCTTCATGAGGAACTTGGATTACCCTCTATGAAGACTCTCGGAGTAAGAAAGGCACATACAAATCCTACAAGGATAAGTGACCTAGGAACAAGAAGATCTAGAGGATGTGAGATTCAATGCAACATTTGACATATGACAATTACATGGCTCATCATTGTGCCTACATGACAAAGGTAATACAAGATGTTGCACCTTCTTGTTTTGAAGATGCAATTGAAATGCAGAGTCAAAAAAAGCTATGGATGAGGAGATGGTTGCAGTTTTTGGAAGCGATACATGGAAGCTAGTTCCATTTCCACAAGGAAAGAAACACATAAGCTGCAAGTGGGTTTACAAGGTAAAGCACAATGTTGATGGTAGCATAAGCAGGTACAAAGCACGATTGGTAGCAAAAGGATATGCATAAACATATGGCATTGATTATGAGGAAATGTTGAGCCCTATCGCTAAAATGTCTGTTGTCAGAACACTTCTTGCATTAGCTACAACAAAACGATGGACTTTGCATCATATGGATGTAAAGAATGTTTTCGTACATGGTGAGTTATAGGAAGAAGTATACATGGACTAGCCACAAGGACATAAAGATTCAAAGCACCCTGAATATGTTTGCAGGTTGCAAAAGGCTTTGTATGGACTTAAACAAGCCCCTCATGCTTTGCATGCAATGATTGTAGACTATTTGAGCACCATTGGACTTTCTATGTGTGATTAAGATCTTTCATTATATTCAAGGAAGGGTGCTGATGGCAACATGATTGTGGCTATTTCTGTTGATGACTTGATTGTAGGACGTGACAATGAAGCAAGCATAAAAGAGGTAAAGCAACTCCTTATGCTAGAATTTGACATGAAAGATCTTGGTGTGCTGCGTTATTTCTTGGGCATTGAGTTTATACATACGACAACAGACATATGGATTTCACAAAGGCAATATGCCTTGAGCATGGTGCAAAAGTATGGTATGGCGGATTGTACGCAAATTTCTATGCCATTAGATCAGAAGTTGTATACTACATCAGGTGAGGCATTGGAAAGCACTACTATGTACAAGAAAATTATGGGAATTTTGATAGATCACACAAATACAAAGCCTGATCTAAGCTAGCTTGTTGGACTTGAAAGTCAATTTATGCACATTCCTAAGAAGTTGCATCTAGATGCTCTAAGGTGCACTCTATGTTATGTGAGTGCTACTTTGGATTATTCATTGTTTTATGAAGCTAGTGTAGATTTGCAGGTTCATTGATACACCGATGCACATTGGGCTGGTAGTATTCTATATATAAGATCTACTAGTGGCTTTCTATTTTCACTTCAAAGAGCAGCTATTACATGGAGCAGCAAGAAGTAACTCACTATTGCTTTGTCCAGTACAAACACTGAGTATAGAGGTGCTACAATGGGAGCATGTGAAGGATCTTGATTCGCGATGCTACTTGCAAACGTAGGTGTGGAAGTGCAAAATTGTATCATCATGTATTTTGATAGTCTTAGCAACATACAATTCATAGAGAACCCTGTTTTTCATGCTAGACCAAAGCATATTGAGGTGCATTATCATTTTATCATGGAAAAGGTATTAGTAGGTGATATTGACCTTGTTTATGTGAGGATAGATGTGCAGGTTGCTGATATTTTCACTAAAGCACTTGGAGATAAGAAATTGAAGAAGTTTCAAAAGATGGTTGGATTAAAGAACATTATGTTGAGCTTTAGGGGGAGTTTTGAGATATCAAGCTCAGCATGTGATGATCGAAGATGACACGTATCACTTTTTTCATTTCTCTAACATATATAATGGTCAAGCCAGTATATGTCAAGGATACTTCATTGAACTTTACTAGATTTATCTACTGAGAGCAATGGATCCGTTTCCATGATTTAAGTTGGTAAAGTTTTCTCCTTAAGTCTACTATATACGCACAAATGTTCATTGCAATTAAGTTTTTCAGTCGTGAGATATGTGCATTTGAAGTCGACTATATCTCTTCATACTTTACTTCTCTGTCAGCACTCCATCAGAACAGTCATTTTCTCATAGCTTGTTCTCAGTGTGTAGTTCATCATTTCCCATGATTGAAAGCTTGCTAGAATCCACATACCTTCTTGTATATGCGTATACAATTTCATAAGCATTGCATCTTGGGATCTTGAGATATTAACATTTATTTACTCACGGGTCTGAGGACTACTATAGCCTGTGAAAATCGGGGTGATGCTATAACTTGTGAAACACTTTTCTCTTTATGCCGTCAATCATTTTTTATGAAATCACTCATGATTGTTAGCTTAATAAGTCAATAAGAGTTCCCCAATAGGAATCATGTCAATTCCTATTGTGGCTTGAGAATTGTTCAACACATTGGAAAGGTGTATGAACAATTTTGTGAATTTTGTGCTTCATCAAAAGAAACAGGCTCATTCTCATCACAGAGACTAGATGCAGCCATAGCATAGCAATCTGATGCAAAGGAGGCACTATGAGAGCCTGAACAAGTACGATATGACAAAGGTGCATCTAATTTGCTGTCACGCAAAGTCTGCACCAGCCATTTTGGCATAGTTTTTGCCTCCTCAATATGAGCTCTCTCATCAACAAGTGCATCATGTAAATCTACATCAGAAATGGGATGATTTGCATCATTACATGAAACCTGCAAAGGCTAAGAAGTTGCCTCATTAAGGCCAGCAGTAGACTGTCCACCTGTAAAAAGAGGCATCAAAGTATCATACATGTTTTTGGAGCTAACAGATGTCTCCTTAGTACATGAAAGCAATGGCTGAATAGCATCTTCCACAAAAACAACATCACGGCTAACCAAAATGCGTTTAGTCTGTGGATGATATAGACGATAACCTTTACTTTCAGAACTATACCCAACAAAAATACATTTTACTGCAATCATCCAATTTTCTATGATGTTGTTCAGGCACTAGTGCATATGCCAAACGACCAAAAACCCGCAGATGAGCAACAGATGGCTTGCGATCATGTCAAGCCTCATATGGAGTGATAGACTGCAGTGCATTAGTGGGACACGTGTTAAGTACATATGCTACACACATGACAGCCTCAAGCCAGAAACTATGTGGTAAAGCTTGACTCCTGACCATACACCTCGCCATCTCCATGAGTGACCTGTTCTTCCGTTTAGCAACTCCATTCTGTTGAGGTGTATACGACACTGTACATTGGTGTTTTATCCCACGTTCAACCAGAAATGCATTAAAATCAGAAGACATATATTCCCCTCCTCGATCAAAATGGAGGGTGCCCATTTTACATCCTGACAGATTTTCAGCCAAAACCAAATTCTGTTTGAAGCACAAAGACACTTCAGACTTTGCCTTCAATGGATATACCCATGCATGCCTGTAAAATCATCAATGAAAGTCATGAAGTAAAGATAGTTTCCAAAAGAAGGTGTGTGCATAGGACCACAGACATCACTATGTACAAGCTGCAATTTCTGCGTAGCCCGAACTGAACCATCTTTTGGAAAGGAGGAACGCTGCATTTTGCCCAAAATACAGCCTTCACATACATGTTTTCCAGATGCCTCAAGCTTGGGCAAAGAAGACACCATATCAGATTTCTGTAGGCGTAGCAAACTAGCAAAATTCAGATGACCAAAGCATGCATGCCAAAGCTTTGCATCTGCCATAGCCTGAGAATCATGAACTGCACATGCCGAATCATTCACAGATCTTTCATAGTCTATGAGCTTAAAACCCACGACATAAAATGCCAGAAGCAATAATAACATCACCATTTGACAGATCATGAATTGTACATCTGTAATCAACAAATTTCACAACCAAGACAATCTTAGCTAATGCAGAAACTGATAACAGATTCTTCTTGATCCCTGGCACAAATAAAGCATCTGACAAGGTGAAATAACTACCATCAACAGTAGTCAGAATGATCTTACCAACTCCCTTAACAGGATAAGAGGAGTTGTTGGCGCATGTGACAGTATTCCCTATAGGGGCAGGCTCGAGTGAAGAGAAGAAACTGCGCTGCGAGGTTATATGTTTGGTCGCCCCACTATCAAAGTACCAAACATCTGAGTCCACTGCAGACATGCACTGCTCATGAGAAGATGGGTCAAAACTGCAAACAGTAGTAAACGCCCATTCTTCTTCCTGCACAAGATTAGCAGACTCTATTTTTGGTGTAGAGGCTTTTGCAACAACCATTCTAGCCTCCTTTTTC